>CM023105.1:23435785-23579946 GCA_013103745.1 Gardenia jasminoides
AATTGCATTGTTGTTTCATAACTTACACTCGTGTGGGCCTAGCTATACCTAGCCCACCCAAAAAACTCTCGTTTCTCCACCCTTGATCCATAAAGAATTTATACATCAATCGATTTCTTAACCGGCTTCAATTCTAGTTCCCAAAACTTCTTTAATTTATTTTCAACATAGGTCCCTATTTTAATTATATTTTTTGACCTCCCTAAACTCTTATTTCCATCCGTTTGGACCTTCAGTAATTTCTTTGAAAATTATTATGTTCAGACCTAAAAAGTTTTAAAATATTTTCAATTACACCCTAATAGAATGTTGATTTCCATGGGGCTCATAAATTATAAATGTTTCTTTCTTTAATTGTTAAGTATACAAGCTTCTCATGTGTATTGTTTCCCTTAAATACTTTGATTTTGAGTTATTCATTTTGGATCTCAAGATTTTATTTTGAGATATTCTTAATGTATTTTGTCTTTGAATTGCCTGCTTACCAAAGTCTCATTTGAGTCAGCTGTATATATACTAAAAACTTTAGAATTTTCTTCTCTCATGTGTCTATGTAGTTTTTTTTGCTATTACATGGATTTGCATGTTTAAATTTATTTTCCTTTAGTTTTATTCATTTTGTCTTTAATCCGCTTTTATTTAATTTTCAATTATTTGAAAAGGCACTTGAATGCCAAGTTGTAATTGTGAGATAGGTATTATTTTGATCTCCTCAGAATTGTATATAGGAAGTTTCCCCACCGGGCCTAGGGTTTTCATGCTTTCTGTGATGGTTGTGGTTTTATGTGTTTGTTTACCGCTTCTAGGGTTTTGCATCTAGATATTATGCTTATGTGTTATGTGTTTATGTGTTTTAAGTGTTTACTTGCTTTATTATTATCATGCCATCTACATACTAGCTCTTATTATGCCAGAGATTGATCGCCACCACACTTGTCCAATGCTAGTTGTGGTTCATTCCCTCTAACGGCCGTCACACTACCAGTCCAACGCTAGTTGTGGCCTCTTTCCATTTCCCCTCACATTAATCCTTCCAATGCTAGTGAGAACCTTTAGACAAAGGCACCTTAGTCCAATGCTAGACCCCTTAAGGTCGCTCATACATTAGATACAAGTTTCACACACTTCTCACTTTAGGGTTTCTTTTTTTTTCCATTCTTGCATGTTATTTTTCTCATCCCTGCTAAACATGTCACTTCTAGTTTTCTTTCGTGTAACTAAAGATTAGTTTTTAGGCATTACCTTGAATAAGGGGAAAGAGCTGCATGGCTCTCTAAGCCTTAGCACACTTTTAAATCCCTTCTATGAAAAGGAAGATTTAGCCACCTAATCTAGTTCCCCACACCCATATGTTGCATTATCGCCTTAGGACATACATGTGCATTATTTTAAATTCTATCAAAATCATTCTTTAAAATCAAGTTTTTCTTCATGTTTAGTAATTCAAAGTCAAATCCATTTTTCTTAAAATTGCACATCTTTGAAAATCAAATTCTTTTGCACTTAAAATTCATCTTTCAAAAATCCACTTTTCCCCTTGAGATTTTATATAAAATTGCATTTCTCTGAAAACCCTGTTTTTTCCGCTTTTTCAGTCTCATCATTTGCATTTTTCGTGACCTCCTTGAGGGATCAAAATTTGATGACACAACTAATGTGATAAATTCCAATCAAATGTCAAAGGAGACATTTTGCCCCTCTCGGATCCAATATTAGGTTTTAAGTTTGCATCCATATAGATAACATATCAAAGGTCCGATAAATTTTAAAATTAGAATTAGAAATTTTAACCAAATCATGCAACTAACTTTGTTAGGTTAGAAGGTTGCCCAGACAGTAACATCGAATCTTTGCCTCCTTCTTTCAACCGCGTGACTCAACCTTTTCTAGTTTTTCAAAGACCTGAATCATCTAAAAAGGGTTTTCTTAGTTTATTTTCATTAATTAAAATTTTTTTGCGACTTGGTACATCTAAACTCCATACTAAGTGGTTTCTAAAACTTTTCTAAAACCCTTTCTAGATCTTTTGTTTTGGGTCCAAATCACGTCGTGATTTTGTAGTCCCATGACCCTTTCTTTTTTCAAAAATCAAAAATCACTTTTAACTAAAGCCTTTCAACTAAACTCAAACGATGAGTTTTCTTTTCGCTTTCAAATGCAATCTAATCGGGATTTTTTTCTAAGAGGGTCCGAAAATTTGATTTAGTTGATTATTTCATTTTTCTAACTTCTTATATATCACATTTGATGTTTTAGGTTGCATTTTCTTTTCTTTTTTCTTTTTCTTTTCTTTCTTTTAGGTTTTTCCCCTAATCGCTTCCTTACACATCGCCATATAATGAATGAATTATTTGTTTATTTATTTGTATTGATATTTATTTATACCGCTTGCATTTTAAGGGTGCATCTACCCTAGAGCCTCGAGAATGTTCGGTATTTGAATCCTTCCTCTCAAAGGGAATCATTTTCATATGTGCATATGTATTTTACTTTGACCCTACTTTTTTTTACTTTAGTGGCTTGTCACTTCACTCTTCCCTATTAAGATTAGGGATTGATCCACTGGACATGTGGTCGGCATGACATGCACGCTGTAATGTCCTGGGATCAACCAATCACTTTGAGGTATCTGGATTGATGACCATTTGCCTTTTTAGTCTAAAGGTTTGAAGCCTGTAACCTTTAGTCTAGATGCATTAGTGAGTTCAACCTCATGCATCCATGTTGGAATTGCCTAGGATAGAGTCCATCTTACCCTATTAAGGATTACTAGACATGAGGAGGATTCCACCCCTTTATTCTTGTGCAATTTGTTGATTCAATGTGTTATGTGATATCCATTAAACTAACCTTTGTTGTCTTCCTTTCTTGCATTTCACAAACTCTAGAAAATAAGAGTCTTGGCACTCTTTTAAGACAAGCCATCCTTCTAGATAGGCTATTGCACGCTTTGAATTTATATCTATTGCATTTAAGTTGTAATTGCATATCACTTTCGACTTACCCCTGGCATTTAAATGGGGTTCTCCTATAGCCATGTTTCATTTTGCACCTTACTTGCTTTAATAAAATGACATCATGCATTAACCATGTAGGGAACGCCACTTAGGAAATCCCATTATGGACTACTTCACCTCACTTCTCCGGGTACATAACTCTCTATAGGAGATTCATCGCTTAAATTCCTCAAGAAACCGGATAGGTGGGCCTGTAGGTGGTATTTGATCCGCTTGACATGATTCGCATGGATAGACCTAGACGTATCAAGCAATCAAGTAGCAATTCGGTGGAAATTCAGTTATGGCCGGCTTCTCACCAAGCGAGATCAACCAAGTAGCTACATACCCTGCAATTGGGGATTTCAAGGACATAGAATCGATGGTTATTTGGTAGAGGCTCTAATCCAACTATGGGACCCTAGCTGTTCAGCATTTAGGATAGGAAATAAGAAATTTACTATGACAATTGAGGAGGTATCTGGTCTTCTTAACTTATCAGTAGAAGGTACTGCAGTGATATTCCCCTTTACTTCTGGAAAGGCTGAGTTCTGTCGCTTCACTGGATTAAAGGAGTCTGTGGTACTAAGGTCAGATCAAAACATAGATGTAAGGTTTTTGTTTGATAGGTTTGCTGTAAGAGATGGATTCGACAAATATACCGAAGATTTTTGTTCAATTCCAAAGCTGTCTGGGAGCACAAAAGGCCATGGGTATATGGATTTGTCACGGCAGGAGTCTATTTATTTCCAAGAAGAGACGGAAAAATTAGTTTTAAGATCACCAAGCTTATGAATAACCTGTTCTATGGGATTGGAAATCGACGAGGCTCTATAGTACCGACCGTATTAGCATACCTCTTTGTAGCTTGTACAAATTGCCAAAAGCGGGTGAAGTTTTTCCATGGATCGAATCGAATTCTGCACATGTGGGTTATGGAGCATTTCAAAAGATAATTACCCATTCCTGATAGTGTGCCTCTAGTTGGATACAATTGTCTGATTACTCATTACAAGAGAGTAGATACGAATAGCCTACCAACGAATGCTTCAGAATGGGTGGACTTTTTGAATACACTACCAGATCACAAGATTAGATGGGTACTAGATTGGACGGATTGCCTCGATCCGGTTCTTCGCACCAAATCCTTCGATTTTATACCGTTGCTAGGAACTCAAGGCATTATGAGCTACACTCCAAAGAGATTTTTGAGACAGTTGGGATGCGTTCAAGAACTACCGCCTCTGCCCGATTTGACCAACTTCACTATCATTTTTTACAAGGAATCTGTCCGCCAAAATTTCAATGAAGGTACACGATCCATAAGCATAAGGAACGCTTGTCCAAGGACAAGGATATTGCTTACATTCCATAACATAAACAGCTACGGTCACACTTCAAGATGAAGACCGGCTTAGGAATCGTGGATGGAAGACAATGCGCAAGGAATCGATGAAGTCAAGAGACTGATGGCTATCATTGAGGCAAAGGATAGAGAGAATGTACAATTGAAGCAATCTGTGCAAGCAAACAAGAATTTGGCGGACAAGAACAAGAAGATGTATGAAGAGATGCAAAAAAAAAAAAAAAAAACCAAGACTTGAAACCAAAATGTGCAGAACTATATGACCAAGTTGAGCGCATGAGGAACTCCTACTCTAAAGAACCAAAAGATGCTGTAATAGATAGGTTGAAAAAATTCAATGGTTTTGTACAAGAACGCCTTCAAGAGATGATGTAGACTATGAAGTTTTAGAATTTGCTAATGAAGAACTTTTTCATCATTTTCACTAGTGTCAAATCTCAGGTTTGATGAACGGGCCCCACCTTGAAAGTATTGCATCATGTTAGGACTATTCTTGGCGCAAAAGGGCTCCTCTCTAGCACATGTATCCGAATTATATAAACAATCACTAACTTCACTCTTTTTCTTTTTTCTTCCAAATAAATTTCCACAGCTCCCTTTGGAAATAAGCTTTAAAGTGTTCTTCTCTTCCCACTCAGGTACTTTTAAAAATAGCTCCACGCAGAAGTCCCATCGCGGACCCTATCCAAAAGCAAGAGCTTGAAGCAACCCAGAACATCGGCCTGCACCGTGGCCTGATAGGAATGCTATCACTTCAACCCGACTTTCTGCCTTGGGAGCTTAAGTGAAGTATTGGAAGGTTTAATGAGATGAGAGTCGATGGCGGCCGCTAGCTGTAATTGATCAGCAGGTGGCAAAATAGCTGGAGGAGGTGTCTCGAATGAACATGAACCCATTGTTAGTAACCCCCCTGTGACAGATAGTCAACTCCCTTTCCTGACTAATATTCAAACTACTTTTGTCCCGCTTACTTCTAACCCATACGATGTTACCTTTTCTCATCACAACACCAATTTTCCACATTCCCATCCTAATTACATCCTACTAAGCCCGACCAAAAAGACAAACCCTCATACTCAACCCCAGATCACTTTAAACATGCATCTCACCTCCAGCCTCGCACTATACCACTGAACCATTTGTGTGGGATCTCGACTTCCCAAGAAAAATCAGCGTGGATGATCTTATTGCACCACAAAGATTTATCAAAAGGTCGGATAAATTCGGATGAGTTCATAAGAAAGAACCAAGGACTAAACCGGGGCCCTGGACTATGATGACCTTGCCTCGCTCTCGACGTGCAGCTGCCAGTGGGTTTCAAGACCCCCAAGTTCAGCAAGTATGAAGGAACCGGTAACCTCAAGACGCACCTTAAGATGTTTGCCAACAAACTTGGTAAACCAATAGATGATGAGAACTTGCCCATGCATCTGTTTCCAGAGAGTTTGGAGGGGGATGCTTTAGATTGGTATTCAAACTTGAAATTGAATGAAATTAATTTTGGTTGATTTGTCACGCTTTTGCAAGCATTTAATACAATAGTGGAGTTAGCACCCAGAACCATGCTTGAGGGAACCAAGAGAAGGCCCCTCAGAAGATCACAAGTCATATGCTAAGCGGTGGAGAAAGTTGGCCGCTAAAGTTAAGCCTCCCATGACGGAAGAGGAGATTGTACGTACTTTCATTAAGGCTCATGATCCGCCATATTTCGAGGAGATTTTCCGAATGATTGGGAGTTCTTTTGCTGCAATTGTCAATAAGCTGGAGGAGTATGATGAGTTTGATAAAGTTGGGAAAATTGTCAATGTGACCGCCCTGAAACAGCAATTGGAAGCATTGCAAGGGCAGAACGGCAGTGGGAGGAAACTCCTGTATGGAATTAGAACCCACCTTTCAGGTCCAGAGCCCGGAGTCACCCTACTAGTTCAAACTCATACTCACCTTATCCCTACTACCATCAGCCTGTTTATCACACTGCCACCCAAATGCCTCACCCCCGACCTATTCATTTGAACCCCCACCTTTGCTTTCAACTTCCCAACCTATCTCCCATTTCCGTCAGAACTATGCTCCTAGACCTGCCCTACAAAATCTTATCAAAAATTCTTTCAGCATAATGAAATGCAAAATCAGAAAACCTTTCAGACTTTCACCAATCTGGGTCGTCCCATTGACCAGCTGTATGAGCAGTTGAAAGCCGCTAGGAAAATCGGCACTGTCCCTCCCAAATTGTATCCCCGAGGACCCCCTCCTGGGTACGATCCCCATGCTGTCTGCACTTACCATTCTGGAAGTTTGGGACATTCAACGATTAATTGTTGGGCCTTGAAGCATAAAATTCAAGACATGGTGGATGTCGGGGACATAGTTCTGAGAAGAAGGAATGAGCAAGGGTTGAACGTCAATAGAAACCCTCTCCCAGAGCATAAAAACTTCGTTGAGGTGATCAGTATGGATGAGAAATTTGTTGACCCTGCTCAGTTCATTAAGGAAGAAAATGAGGTGATGGGGGTGGACCATTTGAGAGAGAGGAAGCTTTTATCTGCTAAAGAGTTCATGACAAGAAACATGAAAGATATTTTTGAAGGAAGGATTAAGCAACCGCCAAAAGGAGGAGAGCCCTTGTAGTAGAGTGGACCCTAAGCATTCAAGGCCAAAAAAACCTTTCATTTTGACTTGCCGAGCCAGCCATGCTCGAGTATCCCGAACAAATGCCCAACAACTTGCAAGAAGCTGGAACTATGATGAACCATCCCCGTGCATTTTGGAGATAAGGACATGGAGGAAAGAGTAGGTCATTTTTTGAATGAAAATGTTGTTGGTGAAAAGGGAAAGATTTGATTTTGAAAAAGAAAGGAAAGGGGTCATGGGACTATAAAATGCTTAATGTTTGGACCCAAAACAAAAAGTCTAGAAAAGGGTTTTAAAAGTTTGAGTCGCCACTTGGTATGGAGTTTAGGTGTACCAAGTCACCCAAAAGATTTAAACAAAGAAAACCCTTTTAGACGACTCGTGTCTTTGAAAACTAGAGAAAAGGTTCACAGCTGAAAGAAGGAAGGCAAAGATTCATGTTACTGCCTCTAAGCACCCTTCTAACCTAGCCAAAGCTAGTTGCAAGATTTAGTTGAAAGTTTCCTAATTCTAACTTTAAAATTTATCACATTTGATGTTGTCTATATGGATGCAAAACCCTAGACCTAATGTTGGATCGAGAGGGCAAATGTCTCCTTGAGGTTTGATTGGAATCGATCACATTAATTGTGTCATCCAATTTTATCTTCGAGGAGGTCAAAGAATGCAAATGATGAGACCTCGAATGAACGGAAAGATAGGGTTTTCAAAATGCAATTTTATAAAGTATCAAGAGAAAAGAAGTTGGGTTTTGAAAGATCAATTTTAAGTGCAAAGAGGAACTTGAATTTCCAAAATATACAATTTTAAGAAAATGTTTTTTGACTTTGAATTGCTAAAACATGAAGAAGAAAGTTGATTTTAAAGAATGAATTTGATAGCCTTTAAAATAATGCACGGTATGTCCCAAAGAGGGATAATGCAACATAACGGGTGCGAGGGACTAAATTGCGGACTTTGAATCTTCCTTTCATAGAAGGAAATAAAAGCGCTAAGGTTAGGAAGCCATACTCTTTTCCCTATTTCAAAGGGTAATGCCTTTAATGCACTAATCTAAAAAAGAAAACTAAATGAGATGTTTCAGATCCGATGGGGAATAGTAACATGCAAAATGGAAAAGAAACTCTAAAAGTGAGAAGTGTGTGAAATTTGTATCTAATGCATGAACGGCGCTTAAGGGTCTAGCATTGACTAGCCCTCGTTAAAAGGTTCTCACCAACATTGATTAGTGAGAAATCAAAGGCCACAACTAGCGTGGACTAGTGTGGTGACGCCAACATATTTACACAATAAGCATGTAGACATGATAATAAAGCAAATAAACACTTAAAACACATAAACACGTAACACATAGGCATAATGTCTAGATGCAAGGCCCTAGGAAAGCAAGTAAACACATAATCATGCAAGCATGCAAAATAAGCATATAAAAAAACCAATTATTACATCGGGGACACCTAAATACGCTCTAAGGGAAGAAAATTAAGAATAATAACCTAACTATTACATCTTCTAGACTAAATACACTTTTTGCCCAAAATTAAACCTATCTATTACAACTTGGCATCCAAGGCCTCCAAATGATTTACTCAAAAATTAAATGACATAAATAAAGACTAGACATGAATAAAAGCAAAGGAAAACTTAATTTAAAATGAGCAAAATCATGCAAAAACACATAATGAGCACATAATAGGGTAAAGAAGTTACCATCCCTTGATGTGAGGCCTTAATTGAATCCTTAGATGATAGGAACGATTATCTAAGACTCAATGTCAACAAAAGGGATCACGGTACCAATTTAAAGGAAAACCAATCAAAAATTCCAAGAAAGGGTATCTAAACAGATTCTGCAAGCAAACAGATAATACTAGGAAACAGAGTAAGATTCTGGAACAAAAAAACAGGAAATATCAACACAATGTACGAGAGTTACGCTGGACCGAAACGCTGACGGAGCCAAGAACACAGTCCGCGTTACGGGCAAAAATCAAAGACCAGAGGGGAAACGCGGACTGGAAACGCGGACCCAGACGCGTAACTAGTCGCGTTTCTTCCCATCTTCAAAATACCAGGAAGGTTGCTTCCAATTTTTCAGACAACAACACAAACAAAATCTTTAGAGGCAAGGGATCTATTTAAAACATCAAAAACAAGCATTCAGATCATGTCAAAACAAACTAAAACCGAAGAAGGCCGAATCTTAAACATCGATATCATCAAATAGACAAGAAAAGGGAAGGGAAGAACCTAGGTTAGAAACGAGGACTGTTACGCTGACCGGCTCAACAAACCAGCCGCTTCACATCTTCAGTATTCAAACGTAAACGCTGGATCGCTACGCCAAGTAGTCCACGCAGAGGTCCGCTGCTTTCTTCACAACTTCAAACATTCAAGAGGAACGCTGACCGTTTTACGCCAAGTCATCCGCTAGTGGTCCGCTTTCTTCACATCTTCAAACGTGAAGAACATTTTTCCGAAATTTCTCGGGAATCACAACAAAGATCATCACGTAAGCATCAAATGTCTGATTTTAAACGTAAAAACAAATCTACTAGCCTTACCAAGGCTTTATAAACACAACATGCTCATATAACAGCTGATAATCATCATCAAATATCCCAAACTAAAAGAAAACTATTCAAGACCTTGGTTCCACCAAAAGGTCCAATCTCGATAATTTTACGATCAAAAACAAGAATAAGGTAAAAGGATGTTACCTGAATCGAAGTTTTGAATTTAAACAATAGAAGAAGCTGAAATTCCAAGAATGATCTTCCCAAGTGTCAAACCCTAGCTTTTCTTTTTCTCCTTTCTTTTCTTTTTTCTCTCCAATTCCACCGCTTTTTCTCTCTCAAAGCTCTCCTAATTCTCTTTTTCTCTCGATTTCCAACCTCTTCCTCCTTTGTTAAACCCTAATCTAGGCTATTTATAGCCACCCAAACCTAGAACTAAGGGTTTTGATGTTCTTGATGAGGTGAGCTAATCTTGAACGCTTAGATCGCTTGTTAGGATTTAGGGGTGAGTTGGGAATGTTTAAATAGGTTTCTTATCGCTCAAGCATCAAAATACATTTGGAAAAGGGTGATCCAAGCTTCGAAAATCCGCTGCCATTTTTTTCGCTTCGATCAGTTACGGACTAGTTATTGACTCACCCGCTGTGAACTGGTCCGCTTTTATGACTTTGACTTTTTTTTTTTTAAGAAAACCTACAAAATGAGAAAATGTGTTAGAAAATTCAAAATAAATAACTAATCATTAACAGATAAAACATAGGAAAACAAATGAAATAGTCAAAATTTGGTGTTACTTGCCTCTTTGTCTGAAGTTTCAAGGAACTCTAGACAAAGACGAGACACCAAATGCTTACCCGGTTTTGTTGGTTGTATCCAACCACAGAGAATGTTAAATTGCCAATTTTTCAAACTAAAATGCATAATGTGACCAACTGTAGAGTTGCTCACGATCTCGACATGAGAATCAGGTCAAACGTAGTTCCAAGCAAATGAACTATGATGAAATGAATACTGAATCTTGTAAAATTCGAGAACGGGAGATAGAAGGGTGCCCGACGGAGGCTGAGACTCACCAACAGAATTTTAAATTTGAAGAACGGGAGATAGAAGGGTGCCCGGCGGAGGCTGAGACTCACCAACAGAAATTTAAATTGAAGAACGGGAGATAGAAGGGTGCCCGGCGGAGGCTGAGACTCACCAACAGAAATTTAAATTGAAGAATGGGAGATAGAAGGTGATGGAGACTCACCAACGTAAATTTAAATTGAAGAATGGGAGATAGAAGGGTGCTGAGGTCGAGACTCACCAACGTAAATTTAAATTGAAGAATGGGAGATAGAAAGGTGCCGGGTGAGACTCACCAACGTAAATTTAAATTGAAGAATGGGAGATAGAAGGGTGCTGCGGAGGTCGAGACTCACCAACAGAAATTTAAATTGAAGAATGGGAGATAGAAGGGTGCCCAAATGGAGGTTGAGACTCACCAACGTAAATTTAAATTGAAGAATGGGAGATAGAAGGGTGTTCGGAGACTCACCAACGTAAATTTAAATTTGAAGAATGGGAGATAGAAGAGTGCCGTGAGGTCGAGACTCACCAACAAATTTAAATTGAAGCAGGGGATAGAAGGGTGCCTCGAGGGTCGAGACAGCAACGTAAATCTAAATTGAAGCAGGGATAGAAGAGAAATGAAATCAAGGGGGATAGAAGGGTGCCCGGCGAGGGTCGAGACAGCACCAATGAAATTTAAATCGGGGATAGAAGGGAGGGTCGAAACAACAAAATTTAAATCGAAGGGGGATAGAAGGGTGCTCGGCGAGGGTCGAGACAGCAAGTAAATTTAAATTCTTTCCAATTTAGACTATTCATGGGATTGGACCCAAGCTCAATGACTAGATGGAAAATGCAAATATGCTATTCATGGGATTGACCCAAGCCGAATGATTAGATATACCGCTCATTGGACCCGAATGACTAAAAAACTATTCTGGATTGGACCCGAGCCTGAATGACTAAAAAAAACTATTCAGTGGGATTGGAACCGAACCTGAATGACTAAAAAAAAACTATTCAGTGGGGATTGGACCCGAGCCTGAATGACTAAACATACTATTCAGTGGGATTGGACCCGAGCCTGAATGACTAGATGAAAATATAAATGCTGGATTGCCAGACTTTGAAAAATAAAACACAAGTTGTTCAAACATGATAAATGTAAAATGCCAGTAATGATGCACTCGACGAAATGGTGCAATTCTGATTTTTGATTTTCTTGACTTGAAGAGCAAGTGATTGATAGGAACAAAGATTTTTATTTTTCTTTTTCTTTTTCTTCTTCTTCTTCTTCTCTCTTTTTTTTTTTTATAAAGTGTAAAAACTCTTGTGATCACAGCTGTTGGCCATTAAACGACTAAAACGTATGAAAATCATGCAATAAAACACATTCTTCAGATATTCATGCTTGTGAAACATTGCTTGTTTTCAAGTAATAGGAAATATTCATCAAAACAAGTTATGGGATTGAAATAAACCATGTGATCTTGGAAATCCAAATCCTCATAAACTAGGCAAAACATTATTATGCAATTATTCAATTTGCATCAAGTACTCATAATGTCAAGTAAAAGAAAGACAATTATACCTCAATTCTAACAATTCAAGCTTGATTTCTCACTTTCACCAAATTTTGCGATCAAACGACTCATATAGTCAATTCAAGCTTGCCTTTTCCACAGTTTTTCTCAGATTCTACTGTTAAAAAAGGATTTCTTGAAACACATCCTCTTATTCAAAATGCAATAATGTCTTTTGACGCGAAAATCAACACTTTTAGGTGAAGACTCCCGGTTACTCGACATACGCCTTTTTGCTCAAATAGTAAAGATGTCTTTTGACGCGAAAATCAACACTTTTAGGTGAAGATTCCCGGTTACTCGACATTTTACTTGTTCAAACTGCTTTGCATACTCATAATTCAAGCACCGTTTTACGTGAAAGTTAACATTTGTAGATGCTAAACCTCCGGTTACTTAGTACTAGAATCATTGGAGTAGAACTTTGGTTCTCACTTTGCTGCTTTTTCTTGCTTTTTCTTTCTTTCTCCTTTTTTTTTTTTTTTTTATATCAAATGGAAAAGGATCATTTGCCAACAATATCAATCATTTTCTTGTAAAATCCAATAAAAGAAGAGATCTCATTTAATAGGAAAAAAATTGAGGCATAATTTTCCCTATTTTACAAAACATACTTTCTAAAATGCCAATGTCACAATCACACAACAATTATTTCCGAGTAAGATGGAAAAAGGATTTTTCGCATCACACGGGCTTTTATTTCAGAAGGATGAAAGCAATTGCAACCAAAATTGGACATTTGCACCCTTTTTGAATCAAATTTCAAAAAAAAAAACAAATCAATTTGTGGGGCAAATGTGCAATTTAGACTTTTTTTTTTTTTTTTTTTTTTTTTTTTTTTTTACACACATAAGCACATAAAAGCCAAATTTAAACAATCAAATACATCTTGATGGAGCAATTCAATCAAAAGTATTTCTAACTGTTAAACCTACGTCTAAAAATCAAAACACAAGATCAAACATGAAAAAGAAATAGAGCAAGAATAGAATAAGCTAATCGTATGGATCCATCCCCTCAACTCCATCATCGCCTGTGGTGGCCTCTGGGACAGGTTGCTCAGGCGGAACATCGAGGCATGCCACGTTTCAGAAGAAAAGAATTTGAAAAGAGCTGTGGATTATAACACCTAGTAGTGTGTGCATGAAACCCTATTTCCAAATTTTTCCGAAAAGGTACTTGTCCTTCCTCAATTTCAAAATGATTTAATCACACAGTCTAGACATGACTCAAAATGAAGCTGGTCTCCTCGACTTGACCGACAGTCACTTGTCCCCGCTTCTCCGCAGAAAAGAAATGGTGAAGAATAATGATGACGCCGCCACCGTTTCTCCCTTTTATCTCAAAATAGCCCGTAAACATGAGTTCTCGGACGTCGGTGAGCGGTGTCAACTGAATTCTTTTTGTTCGACCAGTGCAGATCTGTTCTGCCGTTCCGCTTGCTTCTGAACCCATATCACCCATACCTTCATGGTAATCTAAGAGGATTGTCCTTTGATGAAAATGAAAATATGTGCAAAAGTTTGTGCAAAGAGACAATTTTATTTTAAAATGGCATCATGACCATAGAATGAATGCTAAACATGACATTTTAAATCAATAAAAAGCCAAATGCCAGGAAAACTATTTAAAACAAAAGCGCCGACTTGACCCCTTTGGATATCATCTTCTTGAATTTACCGACAAGGGAGTGCTTGATATAAGGTAAACCCTGATAAACGTAGTCACCGGCTTCCCTTGTCCCATGAATTTTTCCTTTCTGTTTGCACTGTTGCTTCTCAAAACTTGCCCTAGTACCCTTTCAGATTTGCACTGAAGTTGACTGATAAGGTAAAATAGACTTAACTCCCAACTTTCAATTTAAACATGTTTGTTAAAATGGTGGCATCGATTGAGACAATCCCTTCTGACAAGATTTAGAGGGAATGTACTTGCATCATTTGCCTTGATTGAGAAAGTTCTTTCCGAAATTTTGCAAAAGGTGGGGTCTATAACACTAGGCTTTTGCAAGGATTTGAGTGTAGAGGCAGTTTAAAACTTGAATGCAAATTTTTTTTTTTAAAATTTTTTTTTTAATAAAAATTTGCCCAGCTTGTCCCTTTTCTTAATTTAATTTTTTTTTTTTCATAAAATACAAAATTGCCCCAGTGTGGGGTTTGTGATTCTCAAAGGGAGTTTGCTAAACAATTGACTGTTCTTTTATGGGCTCAAATAAGAAAATTGGGGGTTGAAGTGTTTAAACGAAAGGAAAAGAATGTTGGCTTTTCGCACCACCTTTTGGCCATTTCTAAAGAAAACTTTGCTCAATCATATGAAAAATCTTTTACACATGTCCAATTGATTGGTTGAGGAAAAGTCTGTCCATTCATCTCCATGAGAACCACTGCCCTCCGTGTAGCACCTTTGAATAATGAACGCCCTTGCCAATTGAGCTAATTTCCCTTAGCTTCTTCTTGTATCGGAAGGATTCGCTTTCAAAACCTTGTCCCCTACTTCAACCTCAGGTCTAACTTTCTTGTTATAAGCCCCCATCCTCACTGGTAACATTGCCCATGACAAATGGTATTCAACCTTCTTTCATCGATCAAAGACAGCTTGCTTGTGACGTTGCTTGGTCCATTCAGCTTCTTCCCACCGAGCTTCCATTAGAACGCGAAAGATGGGTTTCAACTTCAGCGTAATACCGCTTCCATCCCATACATGAGAGTAAGGTATTGCCCCAATAGAAATCGATTGCAATTCTCCATGCCAAAAGGGTAGTTTCTCATGCCAATCTCGGTGTTATGATCATCTTGCAAATGATGATATCCAAGTTCATGAGATATCAAATTTTCGCCCATCAAATTCCAAAAGGATGATGTCCGAGGGTCAAAGGTTTTTATTCATGATCATCCAAGAGCAAATAAAATAAATGTGTGAAAATAAAAATGAGTGGACTATAACTGAAGGACAAAAGGAGAAATTTCATTTCATTTGGCAAAAAGCAAGATAACAGATAATACCATGGAAGCATAATCAAAAGCATAATTTTAAACAAGCAAAAAGGTGAAATAACAAGTGCATTGTTTTTGAAGAAATGATTGACATCAAAGCATGATTCATTTTTCAAGGACAATCCCCTCAGATTTACCAAAACCTCCTCCGAGCAAGCAGACAACCGGTAGCCCAATTTTGTGTGGCCTCTTAAGGAATCGAAGGAAGTTCCACATTCTCCATAGGATCGGTGTCAAGGATGATCCCGACAAACAGTTGAGATAACCTTGTCTCTATATCATCATCAGACCTTTCCTTAAATGATCCACCACCATCCTCATCTTCTTCTTTAATGAACTGAGCATGGTCAACAATTTCCTCCTCCACACTGATCATTCCAACGACGTTTTTATGTTCCGGGAAAGGATTTCTATTGACGTTCGGCCTTTGCTCATTCTTTCTTTTCAGAACTATATCCCCGGCATCCACCATGTCTTGAATTCTATGCTTCAAGGCCCAACAGTTAATCGTCGAATGACCCGGGCTTCCAGAATGATAAACGCAGATGGCATGGGGATCATACCCAGGGGTCCCTCGGGATACAGCTTTAGGAGGGATGCCAATTTTTCCAGCGCCTTCAACCGCCATACTGGTCAATGGGGCGCCCAGATCGGTGAAAGTTCGAAAGGTTTTCGATTTTGCATTTCATTAGGCGGAAAAGAATTTTGAGCAGGATGGTGTGGAGTAGGTCTAGGAGCATAGTTTTGACGGGGGTAGGAGATAGGTTGGGAAGTTGCAAACAAAGGTTGGGGGTCCAAATGAATAGGGCGGGTGCAACAGATGGTAGGGGTATGGTAAGTATGAGTCTGATTGGTGGGTGGCTGAAGTTCGGGCCTAAAGGTGGGTTCTGATCCCACACAAAAGCAGCTTCTCCTTCATTCTTTCTAAACGGGAGCTTCCTCCCACCGCCATTTGCCCTTGCAACGCTTTCCAATTGTCGCTTGTGGCGGTCACATTGACAATTTTTCCGATTTTCACGAACTCATCATACTCCTCCAGCTTATTGACAATTGTAGCAAAAGAACTCCCAGTCATTCGAAAAATCTCCTCGAAATAAGGCGGATCATGTGCCTTGATAAACGTACGAACAATCTCTTCTTCCGTCATGGGAGGCTCAACTTTAGCAGCCAACTTTCTCCATCGCTTGGCATATGACTTGTGATCTTCTGAGGGTCTCCTTTTGACTCCTTCCAATGTTGTTCGTGTCGGTGCCAACTCACAATTGAATTCATACTGCTTCACAAAAGCTGTTGACAAATCCAACCAAGTTTTGATCTCTTGAGATTTCAGGTTCGAGTACCAATCCAAAGCATCTCCTTCTAGGCTCTCGGGGAATAGACGCATAGGCAAGTTCTCATCATCCACTGGTTTACCAAGCTTGTTGGCAAACATTTTAAGGTGCGTTTTAGGATTCCCGGCACCATCATACTTGCTGAACTTGGGGGTCTTGAAACCCATAGGTAGCTGGATGTCAGGAAATAGGCACAGATCATCGTAATCTAATCCACCATGTCGGTTCAGACCTTGGTTCTTCTTTATAAACTCCTCGAACCTGTCCAGTCTCTTCATCAGACCTTTGTTGACTGGCATGACAGGCTCCTCTATCTCTGGCTTTCCTTGGGAGGCAATGTCCCATACAAAGGGTTCCATGGTATGAAGGTGAGACTTGGTATGAATGGGAGGTATGTTTAAGGTAATCTGGGGTTGAGTGTGAGGGTTTGCCTTTTTAGTTGGGCTCAGCAAGACATAGTCAGGGTGAGTGTATGAAAAATCGGCATTGTGTTGAGAAAAAACAATCTCATGAAGGTTAGGAATAGGTGGAACAAGAGTGGTTTGAATATTGGTTGAGAAAAGAGGTGGATTACTCGTCAACGGGGGAATGCTAACAACATGTTCATGCTCATTCGAAGTACCACCTCCACTACTGTTGGCTACCAACTGATCAATTACACGTCTTTGCGCGGCCATCTCGGCGCTCATCTCATTAAACCTTCCCAATACTTCACTTAACTGAGCTCCCAAGGCAGCAAAGTCGGGCGAAATAACCAAAGTATTCCTATCTGAACCTTCTGGTGCAGAACTCATGCTTACGAGCTGCTTCGAGATTTTGCTTTTAGATCGGGTAACGATGGGGCTTCTACGTGAAGCTATTTTTAAAAGTACCTGAGTGGGAAAGGAAACACACTTTAGGAGCTTATTCCAAAGGGGAGCTGCGGAGATTTATTTGAAAGAAAAAAGGAAAAAGAATGAAGTTAGTGATTGCTTATATAATTCGGATGCATGTCCTAGAGGGGGGCCCTTTTATGCCAAGGGTCGGCCTAGCATGAAAAATGCAATCCTCTGGGGTATGCACTATACAATACCTGATGGATCCGATCACTTCACTGATATGTGATTAGTAAAATAAACTAGAGGATTGACCAAAAGAAGATGTGATACTTGAGGCATCACGAGGACAAAGTCCGAACGGATTTATTACTTTAGAAGAGAGGTTAAAGGTTAACTCGGCATGAAAAGGATTATTCTTGAAGGAATCATAGTGCCTTGACTAGTCTTGAGGTAAATATGGATCTAGTTCAAATGGATCAGACGGGATTGATGGTCTACCCAAAAGTCGACTGGGTTTATTACTTACCTGTAACTCCACATCTCCATTTTATTTGCAACACACTAGCTCATAAGCCTTCTAAAATCAAGATTTGGCCTTGATAAAAATCATTATCTCATCAATGAGAAACTATTTGTGCATTTTTTTCAAATTAGTGTCCTTATGCATGGGGTTTTACCAACTTTGATAAAATGGCCAAAAAATGATTACTAGAGGTTTATATTTCTAGCATGTGAAGGTCACTCCATATCTTCAGGCGTCATCATGGAAAGGATCGGACCCTACCTTACCTTGTGCACTACCCCTTTGGATGTTACTGAAAACATAAACATGCAAATCTCATGGGATTATATATCCGAGACACAAGGGTAGTTTTATTCCTAACATGGGATTCCCTATGCGGCATTCCCTCTATGGTTTATGCATGATGCCAGTTCATTAAAGCAAGTAAGGGTGCAAAATGAAACATGGCCTATAGGAGCCCCATTTGAATGCCGGGGTAAGCCTAAAAGTGATATGCAATTACAACTTGAATGCAATGAACATAAATTCAAACGTGCAATAGCCTATCTAGAAGGATGGCTTGTCTTAAAAGAGCGTCAAGACTCTTATCTTCTAGAGTTTGTGAAATGCAAGAAAAGGGAAGACAACAAAAGGTTAGTTTAATCAACAGATATCACATAACACGTTGGAGCAACAAATTGCACAAAAATAAAGAGGGGTGTAATCCCTCCTCTCGTGTCTAGTGATCCTTAATAGGGTAAGGTAGACTCTCCCCTAGGCAATTCTAACATGGATGCATGAGGTTGAGCTCACTAATGCATCTAGACTTGATAAAGGTTACAGGCTCCCAAACCTTCAGACCAAAAGGCAAAAGGTCATCAATCCAAATGCCTCAAGTCGGTGGTTCGAGTGATCCCCTAGACATTGCTACGTGCACGTCGTGCCACGGCCACATGTCCAAGTGGATCGATCCTAATCCTAATAGGGAAGAGTGGCGTGACAAGCCACTAAAAGTAAAAAAAGTAGGGTCAAAGTAAAATACATATGCACGTATGAAAGTGATTCCCTTTGAGAGGAGGGATTTCAAACATCAACCATTTTCGAGGCTCTAGGGTAGATGCACACCCACCCCAAATGCAAAGCGCGATACAAGTAAATAAATAAACAATAATCCATTCATCATGTACGCGATGTGTAGGGAGTGATTGCACGGGAAAACCCTAAAAGAGAAAAGAAAAAGGAATGCAACCTAAAACATCCAAATGTGATATATAAGAGAGTTAGAAAAACGAAATAGTCAACTAAATCAAGTGCTCGGACCCTCTTAGGAAAATCCCCAGTGGAGTCGCCAAGCTGTCGCGCCCCATTTTTTTCAATGAAAATGTTGTTGTTGGTAGAAAAGGGAAAGATTTGATTTTTTGAAAAAGAAAGGGAAAGGGGTCATGGGACTATAAAATGCGACGGTTTGGACCCAAAACAAAAAGTCTAGAAAAGGGTTTTTAGGAAAAGTTTGGAGTCGCCACTTGGTATGGAGTTTAGGTGTACCAAGTCACCCAAAAGATTTAAACAAAGAAAACCCTTTTTAGACTCAGTGTCTTTGAAAACTAGAGAAAAGGTTCGGTCACGCTTGAAAGAAGGGAAGGCAAAGATTCATGTTACTGCTCTAAGGCACCCTTCTAACCTAGCCAAAGCTAGTTGCAAGATTTAGTTGAAAGTTTCCTAATTCTAACTTTAAAATTTATCACATTTGGATGTTGTCTATATGGATGCAAAACCCTAGACCTAATGTTGGATCGAGAGGGGCAAAATGTCTCCTTGAGGTTTGATTGGAATCGATCACATTAATTGTGTCATCCAATTTTTATCTTTCGAGGAGGTCACGAAGAATGCAAATGATGAGACTCGAATGAACGGAAAGATAGGGTTTTCAAAATGCAATTTTTATAAAGTATCAAGAGAAAAGAAGTTGGGTTTTTGAAAGGATCAATTTTAAGTGCAAAGAGGAACTTGAATTTCCAAAATATACAATTTTAAGAAAATATTTTTTCGACTTTGAATTGCTAAAACATGAAGAAGAAAGTTGATTTTTAAAGAATGAATTTGATAGCCTTTAAAATAATGCACGTGTATGTCCTAAAGAGGGATAATGCAACATAATGGGTGCGAGGGACTAAATTCGTGACTTTGAATCTTCCTTTTCATAGAAGGAAATAAAAGCGTGCTAAGGTTAGGAAGCCATACTCGCTCTTTTCCCTATTTCAAAGGGTAATGCCTTTAATGCACTAATCTAAAAAAGAAAAACTAAATGAGATGTTTCGCATCCGGGATGGGGGAATAGTAACATGCAAAATGGAAAAGAAACTCTAAAAGTGAGAAGTGTGTGAAATTTGTATCTAATGCATGAACGGCGTTTTAAGGGTCTAGCATTGGACTAGCCCTCGTCAAAAGGTTCTCACTAACATTGGATTAGTGAGAAATCGAAGGGGAAGGCCACAACTAGCGTTGGACTAGTGTGGTGACGTCAACACATTTACACAATAAGCATGTAGACATGATAATAAAGCAAATAAACACTTAAAACACATAAACACGTAACACATAGGCATAATGTCTAGATGCAAGGCCCTAGGAAAGCAAGTAAACACATAATCATGCAAGCATGCAAAATAAGCATATAAAAAAACTAATTATTACATTGGGGGACACCTAAATACGTTCTAAGGGAAGAAAATTAAGAATAATAACCTAACTATTACATCTTCTAGACTAAATACACTTTTTGCCCAAAATTAAACCTATCTATTACAACTTGGCATCCAAGGCCTCCAAATGATTTACTCAAAAATTAAATGACATAAATAAAGACTAGACATGAATAAAAGCAAAGGAAAACTTAATTTAAAATGAGCAAAATCATGCAAAAACACATAATGAGCACATAATAGGGTAAAGAAGTTACCATCCCTTGATGTGAGGCCTTAATTGAATCCTTAGATGATAGGAACGATTATCTAAGACTCAATGTCAACAAAAGGGATCAAGGTACCAATTTAAAGGAAAACCAATCAAAAATTCCAAGAAAGGGTATCTAAACAGATTCTGCAAGCAAACAGATAATACTAGGAAACAGAGTAAGATTCTGGAACAAAAAAACAGGAAATATCAACACAATACAGAAACAGAGGTTACGCGACCAAACGCGACGAGTCACAGAACACAAGTACGGGCAAAATCAAAGACCGAGGGAAACGCTGACCGAAACGCGGACCCAGACGCGTAACTAGTCGCGTTTCTTCCCATCTTCAAAATACCAGGAAGGTTGCTTCCAATTTTTCAGACAACAACACAAACAAAATCTTTAGAGGCAAGGGATCTATTTAAAACATCAAAAACAAGCATTCAGATCATGTCAAAACAAACTAAAACCGAAGAAGGCCGAATCTTAAACATCGATATCATCAAATAGACAAGAAAAGGGAAGGGAAGAATCAGGTTAGAAGCGAGGACACGCTGGACCGCGTAACAAACCAGCGCTTCACATCTTCAGTATTCAAACAAACGCTGGATCGTTACGCCGTAGTCCACGCAAGAGGTCCGCGTTTCTTCACAACTTCAAACATTCAAGAGGAAACGCGGACCGTTACGCGAAGTCATCCGCGCAAGTGGTCCGCGTTTCTTCACATCTTCAAACGTGAAGAACATTTTTCCGAAATTTCTCGAATCACAACAAGATCATCACGTAAGCATCAAATGTCGATTTTAAACGTAAAACAAATCTACTAGCCTTACCAAGGCTTTATAAACACAACATGCTCATATAACAATGATAATCATCATCAAATATCCCAAACTAAAAGAAAAAACCATTCAAGACCTTGGTTCCACCAAAAGGTCCGAATCTCAGATAATTTTACGATCAAAAAAAAATAAGGTAAAAGGATGTTACCCAATCTAAGCTTTGAATTTAAACAATAGAAGAAGCCAGAAATTCCAAGAATGATCTTCCCAAGTGTCAAACCCTAGCTTTTCTTTTTCTCCTTTCTTTTCTTTTTTCTCTCCAATTCCCAGCCGTTTTTCTCTGCTTTTTTCTCTCTCAAAGCTCTCCTAATTCCCTCTTTTTCTCTCAGATTTCCAACCTCTTCCCTCCTTTGTTAAACCCTAATCTAGGCTATTTATAGCCACCCAAACCTAGAACTAAGGGTTTTGATGTTCTTGGGATGAGGTGAGCTAATCTTGAACGTTAGATCAGTTGTTAGGATTTAGGGGTGAGTTGGGGAATGTTTAAATAGGTTTCTTATCGTTCAAGCATCGAAAATACAGCTGGAAAAGGGTGATCCAAGCTTCTGGAAAAATCCGCGCGTCATTTTTTTTCGCTTCTGATCAGGTTACGCGGACTAGTTACGCGGACTCACCCGCGTAACTGGTCCGCGTTTTATGACTTTGACTTTTTTTTTTTTTTTTTTTTAAGAAAAACCTACAAAAATGAGAAAAATGTGTTAGAAAATTCAAAAAATAAATAACTAATCATTAACAGATAAAAACATAGGAAAACAAATGAAATAGTCAAAATTTGGTGTCTACAGTAACTACCATCACAAGGTTTGGGAGAGTCCTTGTGCACCCTGAAGTTGGTCGAGAAATTCCCTTGCCACCTAAATCACTTGTAACCGACGCCGAGGCCTTGAATTTTTTGAAGATGTTGAAACGAAGTGAGTACAAGATCGTGGAGCAGTTGGAGAAGATTCCCACGCAGATTTCCATCCTGAACCTACTGTTAACATCTGAGCTCCATAGGGAGGTGCTACTTAAGATTTTAAATGAGGCTCAAGTGCCTAAGGACCTCCCTGTGGAGAAATTTTCCCATGTCATTGAAAATGTGCTAGCTGCCAACCACATCTACTTTTCTAATGAGGATCTAACTGCCAAAGGGATAGGGCATAACAAGGGTTTATACATATCTGTGCGCTACAATAGGAAGCTGCTGCCAAGGGTACTAGTAGACAATAGATCGGCGCTGAACATTTGCCCGTGGAACACGCTTGTGAAACTAGGGTTGTCCGACACCAAGTTGCGTTCGTCAGCTACCATAGTAAGAGGTTTCGATGGTGCAAGGAGGGAGTCTATGGGAGAGGTGGACCTGGTATTGGAGATAGGACCTGCACAATTTCAAGTGGCTTGTCAAGTGATGGATTTCACCAATGTCTACAATGTCTTGTTAGGACGACCTTGGATGCACACTTCTGGTTCAGTGCCATCCTCGCTTCACCAGATACTAAGATTCATTGTGAATGACCAATTGATCACCGTGTTTGCTGAAGATGATTGCACTATGGTTGTCAACCCTGGATCAAAAGATGAGAACGTCAAAAGAAATTCCGTTTCCTCTTACCACATGGCCGACATAGTTTCTGTGGGATGGGCCTCCAATGGCAAATCGCTCGTTAATCACGTTTTGACTGGAGCGAGTGTAATGATGACCAAGGAGATGATCAGAGGAGGATTTGAGATGGGAAAAGGCCTTGGGAAGAATTTGCAAGGAATTCCAGAGCCGGTTGAGGTGCCAACGCAAAAGAACACGTTCGGACTCAGTTTTCATCCAACCACCAAAGATAAGAAAGAGTTGAAGGCACACAAGCAAGCGGAGAAGGAAGGAAAGCAGATCAATATGTACATCCCGCCTCTGTACTACACGTTCCCTCGTCCGTCTGGAGTAATCATATCAGAGGTTGAAGAAGAAAGGTCTGACGATGATATAGAGACGGGGTTATCTCAACTATTTGTCGGGGCCATCCTTAACATCGATCTTGCGGAGAATGTGGAGTTTCCTTTGATTCCTCAAGAGGCCATGCAAAATTGGGCTACCGATTTTTTGCCTGTTTGGAGGAGGTTTCGGTAAATCTGAGGGGATTGTTCTTAGAAATGAATCATGCTTTAATATCAATCATATCTTCAAAAACAATGCACTTGTTATTTTACTTTTTGCTTGTTTAAAATTATGCCTTTAATTATGCTTCCATGGTATTATCTGTCATCTTGCTCTTTGCCAAATGAAATGAAATTTCTCTTTTGTCCTTCAGTTATGTTTCACTCATTTTACTTTCGCACATTTATTTTATTTCTTTTCAGATGGCCTCAAATAAAATCGTTTGACCCTTTGGATATCATTTAATTTTAGCACGTGGAGGTTTGGAATTCTAATTCCCTCTCTCCTCCCCACTTATTAAATTCTGCCACTTACCTACTAAAAAAAATTAAAAAAAAGTCAATTGATGATAAAGTGACACATGTCTGTGGGTTCATATAAAGTGGTATTAATGGGTTATAAAGTGGTATTAATAGGTTGCACGGTGATCTTTTGTTTTGGCATTAAATTTATTTGATTTGGAAGTTCAGATGGTATGAGATTTTTTTCCAATTTTGGGGCATGAAACGGCTCTGTTGGTTGTGCTTTTATGGTAACATTAAAATAGTCTGACTGGAATAATTATAGTTTCATCAATGGCTTCTTCATGTCTTTTTTCTTTTTAACTGGACAAAGTAAAAATCCTTGCTCTATTTAATCAGCCCCAAACTGACTCATTTGTGGACATACATCAGAGTGAATCAATCAATCAGCATGGAATCCATTGCCAAAGAAACTGTTACAGCTTCTCTCAGGGTTGTGATGTTTCCTTGGTTGGCTTATAGTCACACATCTCAATTCCTAGAACTAGCTAAGAAACTCACTGAGAGAGGAATTTACATATATTTTTGTTCTACACCTATCAATCTTGCCTCCATCTCCAAGAGAATCACAGACCAGTACTCTAATTCTATTGAATTGGTAGAAATTCACCTTCCAAAATCGCCTGAGCTCCCTCCTGACCATCAGACAACAAATGGCCTCCCAGAAAATCTCCAGATCAAACTCAGGAAGGCCTTTAAGATGTCCCAACCCCAACTAGAGAACATCATAGACTCTCTTAAACCTGACTTCTTGATCTATGATGCTGTAACACACCTGTTCTCAATAATTCCCCCGGACAACATTCCCTCAATTCTGTTCAACACTACAAGCATGGCAACATTTTCATACACATCTCATTTTGTATTCAATCCTGGTCATGAATATCCATTTCCCAACATCTATTACCGGGATTTTGAGATTGTCAAAGTTAGTGCAGTTAACGAAGGTCTTTCTCCCAATAAAATGCTATGTCAGCTTCCAGCAGGACCAGTGTTGGTTAATACATCCAGATGGATTGAAGGGAAATATATGGATCATAGCGCTAACAATCTTAACCGAAAGATTTTACCTGTCGGTCCATTAGTTCAATATCCCGTTGCTGCTCCTGAAGGAGAGGAGCAGCAACAGGATATTGATCTCATACAATGGCTCGCACAGAAAAAAGAACATTCAGCCGTTTTTGCTTCTTTTGGGAGTGAATACTTTTTGACCAAGGAAGAGATTGAAGAAATTGCTTCCGGGCTGGAGCTTAGCGACAATGTTAACTTCATATGGGCCCTAAGGTTACCAAAAGGGGAGGAAAACAGGGTTCAACTTGAGCAGATTTTACCTGAGGGTTTTCTTGAGAGAGTGAGAGATAGGGGTAGAGTTATTCGAGGATGGGCACCACAAGCATTGATTTTAGGCCATTCCAGTATTGGTGGATTTATATCTCATTGTGGTTGGGGTTCAGTTTTAGAAGCAATAGAATTTGGTGTTCCAATTCTAGCCATGCCAATGAACTATGAGCAGCCTCTCAATGCCAGGCTAACGGTGGAAAATGGTGTAGCTGTGGAAATCATGAGGGATGAAAAAGGGATACTTCGGAGGGAAGAGATAGCACAAGTGATCAAGAATGTGGTAATTGGAAACGGAGGGGATCATATGAGGAGTAAAATAAAACATTTGAGGGAGAATATGAAATCTAGTCAAGAAGAAGGCTTGGATGAAGTTGTCAAAATGCTAGCCCAACTTTCCGAGAAAGTGCTGATTCTGATGCTATTACTTCTGCAACAGCAAAGCTTGTCTAGCAAAATTAAGTTTGTTTCCTTAGGATGAGACATATAATTGCACACCATCTACAAGGATATGAACATGTAATTGCTTGTAATGATTTGATGTTCTGGTAAGTTTTGGGATTGGGGGATATGGACATTGTGGTTTATGTAACCTATTTCTTAAAATCTAAAAGGGAAGGCACTTCCAAATAAGAAAACATTCTTAGCCTTAATGCCATATTGATTTGCACAAAGTTATTCAGCAATTTCTGAGCTATTCATAAGAAAACTAAATAGGACATTTGAGCTTGAGCCGCTCATAACGCTCATGGCTAGAAAATCTATAGCTCAACATGAGCTTGCTATGTTGTTGAATCTAAGGAAGAAGAAAAAGTAATTGATTAGCACAGAAAAGGAAACTTAATAAGAATGAACTCACTCTTCTAACACAATTAAATCCGATGTGTAATCAACTAAGAGAGGTCAGCATTTGTATCGTTTGAAGAAGAGCCTTTTTTTTTTTTTTTTTTCCTTTTATACCTTGCAAGTGACAATTAATAGTATTCTGTTATATGGCTAACATCAGATTAAATGTATCCCTGAACATGACAACCTTAACAATAAGGATGGATCTTAAGATTGAGAATAAAACTCTGATAGTATAAATTTGACATGATCCTAAGATTTTAAAAGAACTTTACGTATGGATTATATCCTCAAGAATTTGTGCCAGCAAAATCTAGTACTGAAACAGTATCTAGATGACTTGTCCATCCTTGAATCTTTTCTCCCTTTGCGTTTTAGAGAGTACCATTCAATCCTACAAAACTATCTACCTATTGAACTTCAACATGCTATGGTTGAGATACAGATTTTTCTCTTTTATGCTTTTTCTGCTCTGTTTTATGCATTCGCCTTTATGGACTTGTCATCGTAGGTAGTGATTAGCACTCTAATGACTTTTGGGAAAAGCAGTTCAAGACCATATAGCTTCCAAATTCCTCCTTTCCGGAATCAAATATGCTATTCAAAAGTGGAAATCGTGAAATCCATGAGCACATCTAAGTAGTAGTATTTGATATGGTTGCTAGGATATCAGCTTGGCCTTGTCATTGCCTAGCTGCCGCCGAGAGTGACATGATGAACTCTGTCAAGTCATTTAAGGACTCATAAGAAGAACCACCTTTCTGCAAACCAGCTTCTAGTTGATCTTTCATAATTAACATTCTTTGCCTCATTTCTTTGCCTTCTACCCCAACCATTAGTCGTCTTATAGATTTCTCAATGCTCTCTCTATCCAGCACATTCTCAATTTCCAAGCCTACCTTCCATACATAAGTCAAATATCTTGCGTTTACTAACTGGTCTGCAAAATGTGGTCTGCAAATCATTGGAACACCTTCGCAAATGCTTTCTATTGTTGAATTCCAGCCACAGTGGCTCCAAAATCCCCCCACAGCCCTATGTGCCAAAACTTTTTTCTGAGGTGCCCATTTGACTATCAGGCCTCTTTCTTCTAGTAATGGTTTGACGCCCTCTGGAAAATGATCATCCAACTGAGATCCATCTATAGAATCTGGTCTAAGAGCCCATATAAATGGAATGCCACTGTTTGCCAGTCCCAAAGCTGTTTCCGTTAGCTCTTGTTCATTTACGCATGCTATGCTGCCCAAGCTTATATAGAGCACTGAATTTGGAGGTTGCTTTTCGAGCCAAGAAATGCAACTTTGGTCCTCTTCTATGAAGCTAGTAGATGTAGCTGCAGCCCCCAACTTGTGGAGAGGCCCAATTGGGAAGCACTGAACTTTGTAACATTGCTGAACCCGTGATAAGGTTGAATGCTCAAGACAATCTGTTGTATTCCAAATGATGGCCACAGAAGAGCGTATATTGATTGAAGAAGCGTTGAAATCCATAAGCCTTTCTGGGATTTCATTAGCAGTTGGATAGGGTAAATCCTTAAACCTCAAAGGATGGAGCTCTGGCACAGGATCCTGCAGCCTGAACTCTGTGAATCGCAATATTTCAATTTTTTGCCTCCAAAAGTTCAAATACTGACTAACTTATAGCTTAAAGGACTCAAATCTTTCGTGTAAAAAAAAAAAAAATCTCTTTTTTTTTTCTAATTAAGATATTAAACCAATACGATTTTCTGCTTGTAGTTTGCTATTTACCTGGAAAAGGAATACGATTTTCTGCTTGTAGTTGACAGATGTAGTGACAAGATAGCATGTAAGTAGCCATATTAGGCCTTAAAATAAGGCCTGGAATCTTCAGATGAGTAGCGACCAAATCAACAAAATACAAGAGGGCATCATATATTATACAAGAAACCTGGTAGCCTTGCAGCTTCTGATCTTCCATGAGTTGAACCATGTAGTCCTCCAGATGTGCTCTGCAGTTGCTGTTGATAGCTGATATGAGATCCAGTAAATTGTAGAAAGAGGCCTGATAGCCAGATAAATTGTCCGACAAGGGGTGAAAGATGAATCCAGGATAGTTTAGAGGATTGGGAGGTCTGAATTCAGAGTGTGCAACTACAATGGAGAACCCTCTAGAGTGAAGAACACTCCCCAGCTGAAGCATTGGAGTCATGTGCCCCTGAAGGGGCAATGGAACTAACACTACCGTATGTTTTCGAGTTCTGCATTGTTCCATCTCTCTCTCCATTGACCCCAAAAAATTGGTGGATGGTAGTAACCAGCTAGTCCTTATATCTATTTTAATAAAGTTCAGTATCTTGATTTTACCAGAAGTTGTGGAAATCAACAGTTATGATCACACCTTGGGAGGTCAAATTTCACTTTGGCTTACGAGTCATGACAGAAGCTGCATGCTAGGATGTAAACCAATGAGGTTGCCTATATTTACTCAACTATATTCATTGATTTACTCTACTCAACAAGACTAGCTTCTGCTTGAAAAGACACAGATTTCAGAGATTTCATGCTTTCATCTGCCAATGACCAGGACTCGTCTATGTTGCCTTTCAAGTTTCAATTATTGCGGTGCTGTTGACTTTGGGCTATCTTTTGACTAACACGTTAACCAATCATTTTGAGTCCGGAATATTTTTTTATTTCAATTGTTGTCCGACAGTGACCAATTTTGGTCTTTGTTTATTGAGGTGTAATTGAGAGAAAATCTCTCCAATTAATGGAGAAGAATCTAACACTCCGTCACAGATTGAGATACTCTCCATTTATCTATCTATTTTTTAATATTTTCACAATTAAAATTTTTCACGATAATCTGTTTATGTCAATAATTCTATTTCCACAAGTAGATCATCTTACTTAAAAATCAAACTCATCTACGAATGTCTTGTCATTCAATTTATACAAAATATTTTGACAAAGTAAAAGGGGTCAAAATTATGATTAAAGTTATAAAGTTTAATCTGAAGGTAAAATTTAATCAATTTAATTTCAATTTTTGTATATACTCTAAACAATTGGAGATACATAATATGGACGGTTTTGATTTTTAAAAATAACATTATAATGGGCAAAAACCTGGTTGGTCTTTGAACTATTAATCTTGCACACTTTCAATCCTTCAACTCTTCTTACTTCTACTAAAAACTCTTCTTACTTCTAAAAATGTATATTTCAAACCCTTCTGTCAGTATGAACCATTACTCCTAATGAAATCTATTTCAAATTGATGTAATTTTGATCATTTTCAATCTACTAATCACATCCAATCACGTTGCAACTACTACATGGTGATCAATGACCATTGATCATTGTTGACTAATAGTTGACCACCATTCTATTGTTATCAAATTTAGATGAAATTACATTTTTAGAATATGTTTTTCAAGTAGATTCCAAATTTGGACTCAATTTTCTGTGAACCTTGGTAGTTATGAGAACATTTTTGCTTTTGTATCGTGCACGATGAAGTTTTAGTTGATTTTAAGTTTTAATATTTCGAATGGACAAAGTCAGAAGGATGCACTTCTAGGAATTGGAGGGTTAAAAATATACAAATAAATAATAGTTAGCAGGTTAAAAGTGTATTGATTTGATAGTTTGACGGCTAACCAGATAATTTGCCCTAAAATTATGTCTATAGATATGTAATTGGGAGAAAATCCTCTCCTATTTTTTTTTTTTCTTCTAAACAGACGAAAAATCCTCTCCTATTAATTGAGAGGATTTGGGCTGTTTTTAACCAAATCAGTCGTCATTTTCCACAGCTTCAACTGAGCAGCAGACCCGATGCGACTGACAGATAAGTCGACGTGTGATTGGGAAAAATCAATCTATACTTTTAACACTAAGGGAACCTCGTGCCAAACAGACGAACAGTTGAGAAATATAAATCTCATTGTCCTTCTCATCTGTCTTCTAGAAACTAAAATTACTCCAAAGCCTTTTAACTACAGATGGGAAGCTAATATAATTATGCGGCGCAATTTCGCATGCTTCAGCGACAGACTATTTATTTACATTTCAGATATAATTATCTATGCTTACAAGAAGAAATGTTCTGTCGATTTTGAAAGTAGAAAGGACCTTAGGACTTGTCCTTTTTAATGTCCATCCCCAGGGATCCAAAATCAGTTGAGCATTTTGAACAGAGCAACTTCTAACTACTACAGAAGTATCTTCTTAAATGTGAGTAGCAGCAAGGTAACCTAAAATGACCCACCTGAGTCATGAATCTTCTTTACTGTTCATTATAAATTGAAAAGTAAGTCGTTGGAATGTTGTTCAATTGCTGATTAAGTTGTTGTTGGTGATTAATGTCGACAATGGTACCATTCACTTTTACCTTAGTCAAGGGATGCTTAAATCCTAGGGTTTTCTTGGCATCTTAGCTCCTGTTTGTCTTCTTTTTGCATCAGAATATCCTTCGCTCTTGCCTAAGATCCCAGATTATTCCTGACAAAATGTCTTCAATTCTCCAAGCACAGATAACAGATATACGTCCGGAAGTGTCGACGAGGGTCCTTTATTAGGGAGCAACTGTTAATGGATGAAGTACTTAGCAATCAGCTTCCTGCATGTGAGTTCTTGGAAGAAATAGTCTCATGAACGTATTAAGTGATGAAACTTCTCTAGAGAGTATACCACCAAAAACGTCTACTCGTCAATAACAAACTTTTCAAAAAATTTTTTTTTTGAAGGATAAGAGCCTTTAATACAGCTCAATTTGAGCCAGAATGATTGAGATTCTAGGAGTTCAAAAATCTAATTTTGCACCAAGAAGGCTAAAAGAAAATATTCTGTCTGCGGCCTCAATGAGCTGCTCATTTCGTTCCATTGCTCGACCTGATGGCAAAATGTTTGCAGTTGTGGCGAATCTAGAAAAGTCGCACTCAAGTACAGCTACCTGAATGTTTGTATAAAATGTCTATAATGAAAATAATACGCCATTGTTCCTTGATTAGGATCCGATCTCCAGTAGCCTTATTACATACTAGCAAAATTCTTACTAAAAAAAAAAAAAGGAAAAGCGTCTCTCAAAATTGCATCAAATTGGATACTCTAATACAGAAAATGTGTATGAGATTGCCTTTGTCATTTCCATAGGTATTCCCCTAAATGGAGTTACATTTTTATCTGTCAAAAGGAAGACGTTGGAACAATTTAAACAATGTGAATAAAATTTCTTCCATATTTCCTCATGTCTTTTTTTTTTTCGGGTTTTTTGTTTTGTTTTTTTTTTTTTTTGTGGGGTGTTGGTTGTAAAGCTATGTAGCTACAAAGGATAACCAGAGCATCAAAAGAAGAATCGAAGGCAAACATGCTCTTAGCAGCGAAACTGCTACCACTTGAAATCACAGAATGCTGATATGCAAATATCCTTCTAATCAAAGTCGTGAAGTTGATGGCAATTTTAGCTTCACTGGAGCTGATTCAAGCTGTAAAAGAGAAAAATGTTTTAAGTCAGTTGTATTCTAATATACCCTTGAAGTGCAGCAATCGCAACTTGGGTTTGTTGCAATATACATTTGAAGTGCCAATGCTATACATCAGAACACATATTTACAGGAAGATGCGGCCACAACATCAATTACTTTTCCTCAAGTAATTTTTACTTACCAATCAAACTAAAAGTAGGAACCAATTGCTTACTCAGGCAAGATCTGTGTAGTGACGACTCAACTGTCAAACTCTAGATGAAATGCCTTAGTGAGCTCTGGACAAAAAGGTTTAGCATCAACAGTGACTTTGCTAAGAACAATTGAATGTAGTTTCCGCCATAAACTATTAAAGAAACTGGCAGACAAAATAGCAGACTCTTCAAATAAGGACATTTTGTTTGTGAACAATATTTGCTTGTCGGAATTGCATTGACATGGTTGGCACGTGTTACGAAGCAGAGCACAACCTCATATACTTCACATTCTGCTAGACATTGGGGATTAGTCAAACTTAAAACTTCAATAGTTTGTCTTCTGTCTGCTCCCATTCTGAGGCACTTTGCAAATAATCCTTGATGTGTGGACCTGGTGAAGCCTCGTAAGCATTGTTGTCACACCCTGTCAGGGTACAATCATGAAATGCAAGAGGCACAGAAGGCTAAAATTCACGCAATTTCACCAACTTTACCGAGACAGCATGCTCTGATTAGTCAGCTCTTCTGTTAACACAACAATGACATCCTCCTTGGTAGGAGTGCAGTACCACAAGGAATTTCCTTCACAAATGTTTAAGTGAATATTATGATACAAAAGCTTGCAAAAAACTCCTATAGATTTTGTTGGACGCCTTACATGGGAGAGAAATCACAAGCGCACTCGTGACCTGAACTATACAATTCCAGTTCTGATAGCAAGAAAATCTCATTCAACAGTTGGTATATTGCTTTTGACTCAGGATGTGTTTCATCTGCAACCAAAAATTCGTGAAACTTGCCCTCCACTTCTATAAAGCTACATCCTGGATTCTTTTTAGTGCCTTTCTCTTTCATCATGCTTCTAACCATCTTTACATCACTCCACTTCCTTTCCTTAGCACATAAACTAGCAAGAAGTGTGTAAATGCCACTATCTTTAGGATCCAAAAATAAGTTTGTCAGCTGCAAGGTTACCCAGCTTGAGATTTCCATGCATTTTGCAGCCATTTAGTAAGGCCCCCCAGACAGCAGCATCTGGTTGCATTGGCATTTCTTTTATCAATCCATAAGCTTCTTCAAGGTGCCCAACTCTACTAAGCAAATCGATCAAGCATGCATAATGTTCCACTGTCGGTATTAATCCATGGACTTTCATGTTTCTGAAATAATTCCAGCCTTGATTGACTAATCCACTGTGAGCACAAGCTGAAAGGATGCCCACAAAGGTGACAGTATCAGGCTTGAAGCCAATATTTATCATCTGTTCAAAGAGGACAAGGGCCTCTTCAGCAAGCCCATGAGAAGCATATCCTGCAATGAGTGAGTTCCAAGAAACCAAATCTTTCTCTGGCATTTGATTAAAGATATCTGCAGAAGCATCAATGCAGCCACATTTAGCATACGTGTCTATCAATGCATTAGCTAGGATCAGACTAAGAGCTACATGCCCTTGCTTGATGTAATAATCATGAATCCGTTTTCCCTTGTGCAGACAACTCAATTGAGAACAAGCAGAGAGCACACAGACCAAACTACTCTCTGTAGCAACTAATCCTTCCATTTCCATTTCAGAGAAAATCTCCAGGGCCTCTCTCGGCCTATTGTTTTGGGAATAACACGCAACCATTGCAGTCCAAGAAACTGCATTCCTCTGGGGCATCTCATTGAAGCAATTCCTTGCCAACTCAATATCTCCATTTTTGGCATACCCATTGATCATGCTTGTCCATGAAAACACATCCTTTACGTCCATTTCGTGAAAAATCTTCTCAGCTTTATCCAAATCACCACACTTAACATACATATCTAGAATACAGTTCATCAGATTAGGATTACATTTCACACCTTTCCTAGCCACAAGCTCATGAAATGATCTTGCCAAAGTCAAATCCCCCATAAGTGAACATGCAGAACACACTGCTATCATTGTAACCTCATTAGGCTCAAAACCACTTGAACACATTTTCTGAAAGAAATCCAATGCCTCATCAGCCATACTTTTCCTGACAAAGCCATCAATCATCGAGGTCCAAGACACCACATCCTTCACACTACTCTCAAGGAAAACTGTTTTTGCACTGCACATTTGTCGTTTCTCACTATAAAAATGTACCAAAGCATTCCTCACAATCAAATCATCCACAAAACCCACTTTCCAAATCCTACAATGCACCACTAGTCCACTTTCAATCCCACTCAAAAACCTAAATCCTTTCAGAGAAAAAACATAACTGTTATTGTCCATTTCAACATCTTCGCTCATCATTCTGTTAAAAAAGAACAATGCCATTTCAGGAAATGGGGAATTTGCATAACCCCTTATCATAGTGTTCCAAATATATGTATTGGGATGCAAAATTTGGAAAAATAACAGATTAGCATAATGGATGTTTCCACTGGGATCTAAGGCACAAAAGGATAGAAGTCTGCTGATTGGGAAGAGGTGGAATATGAGACCAATACGGTTCATGTGGGCTTGATGTTGCTTCAGTTCAGGCATTGAGTTGCATGACTCTATGAGGAGTAGAGTTGGATGGCTGATGATGAGGTTGGGGTTTGGATTTGAATTCCATTGGGGTTTTGAAGAGAAATATCGGATGGATTTTAAAAGAACTTTGGGGGAGAAAATATATTTCGAGGGACAGAAATGCAATTTCATGTGAGAGGAAGTTAGTTTGGATTAGTGTAAATATTTTGGTAGGGATACATTTTTCAGATTCAGAAACATGAAGATAGGGCAAAACCTGCCAGTATCAGATTTTAAGCAGATATGACCATGCTTTACAGATTTCTATCCACCTCTGTGTTTCTCCAGCTTAAGTTTCTATATCTGGCCCCTTATCGTGTTTTTCCCACCAAGAGGATAGTTGATTGAAAGCAATAATCATGGAAGTACAGTGCTAAGACAGCCTCCGATCAAATATGAATCAACATTTGATCATCTTCTTTGCACATCCGAATTGCTCTTGAACAAAATACGTCTTCGACTTCTGAAAGCATCAGCTTGAAACCGAACGATAGAAGCTTGCTTGTGATTTTCTAAAAGCAACATCTTTTTGTCCTCATTCTTCTTCTAACTGTTACATCCAAATCTTTGATCAGTATCTGAATTAAAGCAGATAAAGTGGTTTCCAAAGTGAAGTGACACTGAGAGAATGTCCACTGTCCAGACTTTTTAAAGGGCAAGAAACAACTTAAAAAAAAAAAATCATATTTTGTCTTCAGTGGACATGTATCACGCATAAATACTTAGTTGAACAGACAAAATATCACATAACAAGAGTTGCCAAGTGCCAACCCACTGCTCCATCAGCCAAGGGTCTGAAACAAAAATAGCTAAATACCTCAAACACAAAATGCATGTTCAAACAAAAAGATCCAGAGAGAAAACATGAAAACTTAGTCAACCGTGTTGCAGCATTTCAGTTCTCCATTCAACCTAAGACTATTTTATTAAATTGATTTCAAGAAAAGAAGGCAAAGCCTCGGCAAAAAAACGAAAGGGCGTGCTGCGTGGAAGAATCGAGTGAACTGGAGAGGAGGAAGCACCCGAAACCGAAAGAGGAGACCCATTTGACAAGCCATGAAAACCTCGTTGAGTCAATTTATCAAACATGTGGTGGGTCGCCAATGCTACTGACTGACGCTAAACTCATGCCTGCATTTACTGGAATCTTATACCTGCTTTCTGCTGAAGTAGTTTATTCCGCTGGTGTTTGGAGATTGGGCCAATATCTACTGAGGCCAACGAGGCCCAAGTGAAAATGGATTGGCGAAAGTTCATGCTTCAAAGCATGGATTAGGATAATTAGTTCTCCAAATAGTGTCGTCTTTTGGCACCATGTTAGACGGCACTAGTAGGATGGGGAGGAGACTAACGGTGCGTTTGATAAAATTGAAATTTGAAAATTGAAAATTGAAATATGAAATCTGAAATCTGAAAGGTGAATCTATTAAGTGATTAAATTATTTAGTACTAAATCTAATATATTTAAATGTATATCACACATAAAGTGTTTTGGGAGCAATTTTTGCTTAGAAAATTCAGTGCCACTTAATTAATTCAGATGTTCTATTTTTGGTTAATCCATTAAGTTTAAATGGTGAATTGGCTTATCAAACGGGATCTAAGGATTCATTTGGATTGTCATTTTTTCGGAAAAAAAATGCCAAATTAAATTACTCTTTTCTCCCTAAATTTGATAGTATCCTTTAAGAATCATGGTTAACTTTAACATCCTTTGTTGCATGATTTGTTTTTTCACTTTTCATAACTTGCACCTCTGAGAAGATAGTCATGTGGTTCAAAGCTCAAGCTGCCCATCATTAATCATTCAAAAAAATATTTAAACATTGGCAAAAAAAAATTAAAATTTTCTCATATGACACTCTAAATCGTGTTTTTCTAAACTAGGTACAAAAGAGCAATTAACACATTAAAATTCATACTTGAAACATGATGACGCGGCTTACCTTTAATTTAGGCTTTTTTGGTTTCTTCAAGTAAAAAGTGGCTATTAGTAAGTCAAGTGATTACTATTGCTAATTGCTGCCAATCTATCGGCAAACGGGCAAAGTAATTGATCTGATAAAAGTTCCCAAATGAATGAATGTATCATCCAAATCCCTCCATATGAAGAAATAATCTCAAAGATAAACCTAAAGAAAACAAGAAAATCAAAGTAAACAAATCCTTTTACACACACACAGAGAGGAGAGCTTGGTTAGATCTTATTTCTAAAACCTAAGTAAGGAAAGAAAAAATAAAGATAAATTCCCAGATCCATTGTGTCTGAAGTCATATGGTACTGATGGAATAAGGATTGGGGCGCAAAGAAAAGAAAAATATGGACATATAATCACAATCAGACTCCGATGACTACAAATAAGGAATTTCTCAAATTTTGGATTCAATTCCATCGGGTTTTAGGTCACCCTTCAATAAAGCCATGTTTATATGTCTCTATCCAAATATCCAATTGGCTGTTAAGTAAACAACTACACTCAAATTACCATAAAATGGTCAAATCAATTGATTATAGAACGTGGGCAAAAAAAAAAAATAGTAAAAAGGCGCAGTAGAAGAATGAGAATGAAGTGACAATATTCAAAAAAAAAGAAACAGAAATGAAAATCGTGGAGTGGTTTCGAGACGTCCAGAAAACAATGGAATGCCTTTCTTCCTTCTCTGGGCTTTAACATTTCCGGAGATGGAAATTTGATAGGCAAAGCAAGACTCTTCATTTTGCACTAGAGTACCTCTGTCCATAGGACTCCGAACATAATATAGATCAACATTTTCGTTTAGGGAAATGTTTGTCTTGACCAGTGATATCAATAATTTGGGAACAGAGGAAGAAAAACCATATTATGGTACATTTTCCTTTGCCGTCACAACAGTCCTGATATGGAGTAGGATTGTAACACATCAACAAAATGGCACAAATATTGTCAAACATCAGACGAGCAAGATTTTAACACAGGAACAAAATGACACAAATATTGTCACACATCAAATGAAACCACATGACAGGACAGACAACCCAAAAAGAAAAAAAAGAAAAAAAAAAGAAAAAGAGAAGAAGAAGAAAACTCAATTGAAACTCAGCAATCCTGCAAATTACAATAACAAGAACACCAGTTTTGAGCAGGCAAGGCAACAAGAAGAGCATTCACTTGAATGTAATTATTCTCAATTACTTCAGCATTGCAATCCCACAAGCCATCCGTCTTTTATTGCGGATGGATCCTCTTTCATCAGAGCGCTGACCTCGTACGAAACAATTATGAACAGTAATATTGATTAGAAGTGACAAAATAATGAATAAATAGAAAAACTAACAAGCTAGAAGGGCCTAATGAAGTACTTCAGTGAGACTAGAGCAAGAATATCACGTCTCTTTCGCCCAAATTAATTAATTTTACAAAATTCAAGAATAGATTTTACAAGAATAGATAACCATTCATACAATTTTGACACAATGGCTTTGCTGTTGAAGGGCTAGGAACCAGGAATAGTGTACTGAAAGTCTGAAACATAGTGCTTGATTGTTACTATTATCAATCTGCCACTAACATGCCAGGCAGGAGGGGCTTTTTTTTTTTTTTTTTGGCCCTCTTGTGGGAAAGTGCCAGGCAATTTTTGTAACAAGCTTACCTGAATATATATATATTTTTCTAGTAGAAATGGAAATTGCATTGATAAATAATATTTAGTCAGTAGAGGGAAGCAACGCCCCTTGAGTAGTGTTCACAAATTAAATGCAATACATCGGATGGACATGATAAACAAGCTTACGTTCCTAAATATATAACTAAGTTTTGAACTTACACTTTTAGTTGAATTTATATATATGACCTGTTTATGGTTGGATGAGAGAATTTTTTCAACTAACAAACCAACATATTGATCAAGTTTAGATAAATGGGGATGATCATATTATCGCGGAAAGAAACAAGGCCATGTGAGAAGGGTAGGCAGAATAATTATGAGAGAACAATGGTAGAGCCAGAAGTGAAAGTTGAGCTATGAGTACCTGAATTCTGGCCGTAGAACCAGATTATATACATGGAAGAGAAAGGGTGGATGGCTCAGCAGATTTCAACTGAAGGCACATGACTTATTTTATCATAATCTGGTCCTCGTTCACCATTCACTACTTCAACTCTGTTTATGAATTGTTTGGGCATGGTGAGCAGTTTTAATTCTCTTAGGGTAGTCATAGATTTCAATCCATCTGGAATCATTTCCAATTTCTCACAATGCCCGATAAGTGTCTATTTTGTATGCTTGAAATATGTTTAATTAGGTAGTTTTTGTGTAGAATTTAGCTCTCTCTCTCTCTCTATGAGAGTTATTTCTCTCTCTAAATGAGAGTTCTCTCCCCCAGGGTGGGTGTCGCCAGCTATTTTCAAATTTCCCGCGTACTATTTTCGGAAAGTTTCTTCGTACATTTCAAGCAAATATAAGCTAAGATCTCGTTTCTGATCGCTATCATCACTGAAGAAATCGATGAGCAATAACTCTGGGATCACGGTTGCGTCTCCGGTTACCAACTTCTATTCACTGATCAAAGTTTAATTCTGTTCTGAAGTTTGCGTTTAGTTTTGTTTTCGCTTCTTTTCTTCCTTCCGCTGGTCTAGTTTTATATTCCGAAACTGATAGTTTCTTTGTTTTACCTAATTGCTTTGTTTTCTAAAGCTGAAATCTCTGTCCGGCAAGGAAGGCATTCATTTGCTGAGAATTCCTGAGGAATTGTCTCGAAGATTAGCAATCATGGCAGAGGAACTCGAGGAGGTGATGAGGAGATTCTCGCTGACTGAGAAGGAAGCTGGTGGAGTAATGATCGATAAGCTGGATTCCTCGCAAGGAATGGAGGAATGCAAGATGAGTCTTATTGGTAAGGTCTTTGGGGATAAAACTGCAAATGTGATGGGAGTTAAAAGCTTCGTAAATAATATGTGGGCGTTTACTAAGAGCCTAAAAGTTACAGAAATTGGTGTTAATTTGTTCCAGATTATATTTAGAAACATGTATGATATGGAGAGAGTCCTACATGGTAGACCATGGATTTATGATAATCAGCCTTTTGTTGTTCTTCCATGGAAAGAGGGGATTGAGCTTGAAGAGGAGTTGTTTAATAAAACTTGGATTTGGGTACAGATCTGGCAATTACCTATACACTGGATTACTAAGGAAATAGGAAGGAAAATTGGGGAAGGAGTGTTTGGGGAGGTAAAGGAAATTATTATTCCAAGTTGGGGTGGTAAGGATGGAAAACATTTGAAGATGCTGGTAGAGATAGACTTGACTCAACCTCTGGTTAGGGGGACAAGTGTTAAGATGATAGGATCTACTAAGTGGATTGAGTTTAAATATGAGAAATGCCCTGATTTTTGCTACTGTTGTGGGGTTCTGGGGCATAATGAAAGGAATTGTAAGCATAGAGGAATTAACATAACTAAAGAGTCTCAGTACGGGGCATGGCTGCGGGCTAGTACTGCTAGAAATACAGGAAAGAAACCTAACATAGATCCTCATAAAGATAACAGGCAAGATACTGAAAATCAGGAAAAAGAAAACATAGAATCTGGTAAAGAGCAGCTGCTAATAACCTGGAAACAGAATGGAGAAAAGGAAAAATCTGATAATAGTTTGGGGAATGTGAATGATATTAATATGGGCCAGGCTAGGAGTAAGGGATTGGTGCTCAATCAAGAGGGGGAGGAAAGGAAAACCAATATAAATGCTGATGTGCTTAAACAAGCCTATAATATAGATCAGCAGGTGGAGGAAGGTAGTTTAAAATGTCAAAATATGAGTAAAAGTGATGATATAAAGCTTAAAATTGATGAAGGGGAAGCGTATGATGTAATGTGGATTGATGGACACAATGGGGAAAAAGGAAAAAACAGTAATGAAAATAAGAGGCTTGGCTGTGAGAACATAACTAAAGTAAAGGATAGAAGGGGGAGAAATTCGATAAAAGGGAAATATGATGGAAGGAAAGGCTGGAAGAGGTTAGTGCAGGATATTGGGAGAAGGAGAATTTTGAATGAGAAAAACGATAATATAGAGTGGAGTCGAGAGGGTGGAAAGAGGAAACAACATATAAATATTGAGAAGGATAATGCAGATTTGGGTGGTAAATGGTTGAAGAAGAGTAAAGTGTCAGGAGGGGAAGGTGGTTCTGAGCTGAGCTTAGAGGTGGGGGAGCCCGACCTGAATGGGGCTCCCAACCCTCAATGAAGGCTCTGGTGTGGAACTGTCGAGGTGCTGGGAGCCCCTTGACAGTTCCCTGTTTGAAGGAGGTGATTACACTCCACTCCCCTGAATTGATCTTTCTTTCTGAAACAAAAAATAAAAAAGCCTTTATGAATAAAATTATGATGAGATTAAAATATGATAATTGTTTTATGGTTGATCCTGTGGGCCGTGCAGGTGGTTTAACTGTGTTCTGGAAAAAGGAGTTACAGGTCAATAGAGTGTTGTGTACTAATTTCACTATAGAAGTGAATATTCAGGATACATGTAGGAGAACTAGTTGGTGGATGATATGTGTATATGCAAGTGTGTTGGATCAGGTTAGGATGGGAACAATGGAAAACAATAGAAGAGAGGAGGAATATATGGGGGGAGAACTGGGTATTAGTAGGTGACTTAAATGATATCCTGAACAATGAGGAGAAATGGGGGGGGGGAAGGCTCGATCAGATAATAGTTTCATGGGTTTCAGGAATTTTATGAGGGATAACCAATTGATTGACATTGGGTATAAAGGTGTTCCTTGGACTTGGTGTAATCAATGGGATAAGAGGGGGGAGGTAAAAGAAAGGTTAGATAGAATTTTGTATAGTAGAAAATGGAGAAGGGAAAATGCTAGAGCCAACTGTATTCATATACAATGTGAGGCTTCTGATCATTGTATGCTGCTTTTGGATACTGAAGGCCTGATGAGAAAATGGAAGAAGAGATTCTATTTTGACAAGAACTGGCTAAGTATCAAAGGGGTGGATGAAATAGTGGGGAAGGCTTGGAAGAAGCAACAACAAGGGTCAAGGTTTTTTAAACTTCAACACAAGATTAAGGAATGCAAAATAGCTCTGTTGGGATGGAAAAAAGGGAGGAATGGAAATGCTAGGAAAGAAATTTAGATTCTCAAATCAGAAATAGCAGAATTAAGAAATAGGGCTATACAAAATAAATATGTGAGGATTAAGAATCTGAAATCACAACTGGCTGAGGCTTATAAGAGAGAGGAGAGGTTTTGGAGTCAAAAGGCCAAAAGTGTTTGGCTAAAGGAGGGAGATAAAAATACCAGATTTTTCCATGCAGTAGTGGAGGGGAGAAGGAAAAGGAACACCATTGCTACACTACAAAAGGATGATGGGAGTTGGTGTACTTCTGACCAAGAGATTGAGAAAGAGATTCAACAATATTTCAAGAACCTTTTCACCTCAAGTGAACCTCAGAACTGTGATGCAATATTGGAGGGAATTCCTCAGGTAATTACCAGACAAATGAATGCCCAACTTATAAGGCCAGTGACTGAGATGGAAGTGAGGAAAGCAGCATTTTCGATGCATCATTCTAAGGCACCCGGACCAGATGGTATGACACCTATCTTTTTTCAGCATTTCTGGCCTATGATAAAGACTGATATTGTGAATGCTATTTCTAGTTTTTTCCATTTTGGCAATTTACTTTCTGCTGTGAATGAAACTGTGATCACTTTGATTCCAAAAATTGATTCCCCTATATTTGTTTCTCAATTTCGACCTATTAGTCTTTGTAATGTGGTCTATAGGATAATTGCTAAAGTCCTGGCTAATAGAATGAAGCCTTTGCTCAAATTCGTATCAGTGAAAATCAATCTGCCTTTATCCCAAGAAGACAAATTGTTGATAACATTGTTATTGCTCATGAGATGATTCATTGTTTGAATGGTAGAAGAAGTGGATCAAATGCTTATATGGCTTTGAAAGTTGATATGTCAAAAGCCTATGACCGTGTTGAGTGGAAATTTGTGGTTAGAATTATGGAGGAGTTGGGTTTCTGTGATGTCTGGATTAAGTGGATTTTGAAATGCATGTCATCTGTGAGCTACTCCTTTAACATTAATGGTGAGAAAAGGGGCTTTCTTAAACCTACTAGAGGGATTAGGCAAGGAGATCCCCTATCTCCTTACCTATTTCTTCTAGTCTATCTGTTTTATTAAAGCAAGTAATGACAAATCATCAAATATTAGGCTTGAAAATATCTTCTGCAAGTCCTGCTCTGTCTCATTTGTTTTTTGCAGATGACACCCTCATGTTCTGTAAAGCAAAGAAGGAAGAAGCTCAGAGTATCATGCAGATGTTGAAGATTTATGGGGAAGCTTCAGGCCAGATTGCAAATATAGAGAAATCCTCAGTTTTCTTTAGTAAAAACACAACAGATAAGGACAAGGAAGAGGTGATGAGTGTACTAGAAGAGATGGAGTTAGCAAAGCAAAGCAAGTATTTGGGACTACCACTGATGATTGGGAGATCTAAAAGACAAACTTTTAATTACATCAAGTAGAGAATTATAAGGAGATTAGGAGGATGGAAGGAGAGAATGTTGAGTCCAGCAGGCAAGGAGGTCTTACTCAAATTTGTGGTGATGGCATTACCTACGTACACAATGAATTGTTTCAAACTTCCAAGAACTTTATGTATGGAGATTTGCAGAGAAATGGCAAGATTCTGGTGGGGAGATAAAGCTGAGTAAAGAAGGATCCATTGGATGGAGTGGGGGAAACTGTCTGAGGTGAAAGGGAAAGGAGGACTGGGCTTTAGGGATTTGCAGTGCTTTAATAAAGCTATGCTTGCCAAACAGTTGTGGAGGATAGTGACTAACCCAAACCTACTGATGAGCAAAGTGGTACGAGGCAAATATTTTAGAGGAGAATCCCTCTAGAGGATGAAACACAAAGCTGGTGATTCGTGGATGTGGAGGAGCATTTTAGATGGAAGAGAGGTATTAGAGGCAGGAGTTAGGAAGAGGGTGGGGAATGGATGTACAATCCATATATGGCATGATAAATGGCTGCTGGATAAGGATTGTGCAAAAATTACATCCAGAAAACCTCAAGGCTGCCAATTGGAAAGGGTAAATGAATTGATCTGTGATGGGAAATGGAATCAGGAGCTAATCGAATCAGTTTTCTCGACTAAGGATTGCAAGAGAATTGGAGACATTCCTCTAAGCCTGACAGAATACAAGGATAGACTGATATGGACTCTATCAAAATCTGGCCAGTACACTATGAAAACTAGATACTTGGTAGCGAAAGAGCTGAATAAAAGGAAATGCCATCAACAGAAGGAGAAGGGTGAGAATAGCAGAAATGAAGGGAGGTCTGGAGTATGGAAATCACTATGGGGATTAAACATTAAGCACAAAATAAAACATTTTGTGTGGAAATGTTTAAACAGAATAATACCAGTGAATGAGGTGGTGAAAAACAGAATTGGGAAGGGAGATGGAATCTGTTATTGCTGTGGAGACCAGACAGAAACTATAGAACATATGCTGTTCTACTGTCACCATGCACAATTGATATGGAAAGCTGCTCCAATTAAGTGGGATGGGCTAGAGCAATATCAACAGAACTTCTGGCATTGGTGGTCTAGTTTTATAGAAGCCAAGGAGAGAAGGGAAGGGGAAAGCCATATTGCTTTGACAGCAAACATCCTATGGCAGATATGGAAAAGTCGAAACCAAATCCATTTTAACAAAGAGGAAAGAAGTCCAGTAATGACTGTGAATAAAGCAATGCAAGAATGGCTGGAGTATAAGGAGATTAACGAAGGTATAGTAGAAAAGGATGATAAAGATAGAAAGATTGAGAGGGAGCATAGGAAATGGTTCCCCCCTCCACCAGATCATATACTTCTTAACACTGATGCTGCAATTAACAAGCATCAAAGGAAGACAGGATGGGGAGTGATTGCTCGAAGGAGGGATGGAGAAGTTACAGAAGTTTGGGCAGGAAGTTCAAACAGGCAAGGAGATCCAGCTGTGGAAGAAGCATTAGCGATCAGACAAGCACTTATCAAAGCAAAACAAAAAGGGTGGACAAGCATAGTGATACAGTCTGATTGTAAAGGAGTCATTGATAAAATTAATGAGCAGAATATGGAGGATCAAGCTGCTGGAATAGTGCTAGGGGATATTCTGAGAATGAAGAAAGGTTTTAGTAGTTGCTTATTCTAGTTTATCAGTCGAGAGTATAATACAATAGCTCATCTTACTACAAAATTTACGTTAAGCTTGCAGAATGAAATCTGTTGGAATGAGTCATTCCCTGTTTGGTTAAATAGCTTAGCCAATCATGATGTAGGAGCAATTGCTCCAGATTTTGTAAGTTGTGTTTGAGGAAATGAAATATTGCCGTTTTTGAAAAAAAAAAGGTAGTTTTTGTGTGTTTTTGTTATTTTAATGGCTAATTAACTGGGGTTCTAGTGAAATTTTGTATTTTATGGTTTAAGTAGGAAAAATGCATTTCTATGGATTAAAGTAGTGAAAACTTCATGTTTTTGTAGAATTAATGACTCAATCATCAAATGAAGTGAAATGAGAAAATATTTGCAAGATTATTGTTGGTGTGAATTAATTTTAGACAATGAAACTTGGAAGGAAAGTTGGAACATTAAAGTATCTAAAGTTGATGAAATTCCAAATTGAGATGATCATAATGCAATTCAATCATCAAAGAATCAAGGGATCAAAAGTTGGAAGATTTGACGCTTCAATTTCACGATGAAATATTCAAATTTTGTGATTTTGAAGTTGATCCGCGACCTGAAACGCGAAGTGACAGTTGGAACAAGTAATTAGCTCGCGATTCTCTCTCAGCAGAAGTAGGGGAATCGGATCCACGAGGTAATGCCTCACGGATCCACCTAGCGGATCCATGAAAATGACCTTTCAACTTGCAGCCAAATTCAAGAATTTTCCAGCTCAACTTTGAACGAATTTCAGTTGGAAATTGCATGAAGTATCTTGGAAAGTTGGAGAAGCAACTCCAAACACAATTTGCATCAACTTTACAACTCATTTGAGGATTGAATTCAATGCATGAAGATTGATTAAGATGCATGAAGACATTTCAAGGATGAAGATTCATTGAAGCCATTTTTCTTGATTTTTGAAGTGCAAACTTTTTTTGTGTTCACATGGAGGAGTTTCGGAAGCTTATGGAGGACATCTTCTATAAATAGGGCCTTTGGTAGACATTTTTAGAGAACTTAAGGAAGGCCAGAATCACTACCAAAAAAATGTAGTATTCACTAGTTTTTCTTAGTTCATTAGCTTAGTATAGTTAGTAGTATAATACTAGTATGATATTTTCTTGTTTAGCTAAAGTTTATGCCTTGAGTTATGGATGAACTTTCTACATCTTGTTTATGATGTTTACTTAGTTGTTTGATGCTATTATTTTGAGCAAGTTATTTAGTACTTTGGCTTTTATAATCATGATTAACCGGCCATTAATTGTGATAATCTCAAAGTGTTAAGTTTACCATGAAAATTGGAATTTGACACTAGTTCATGAGGTGCTAAACCTAGGTAGTCACTCACAAGTGTAGAGGGGTGCCTTTGTGGCTTTAGTAATTTATTTCATGTAATTTCATAGAAGCAAATGAGCTTGTAGTTAATTCCATGACCACAAGTGTAGGCATAGTTTAGCTATAAGTATAGTTTCACTACGAAAGTAGGTTTCACATGCATTAGGAAATTACACCATGCTTAGCCAAAATAATAACATTAATGCAACCAGTAGCTTCATTTGCAAGACTAGCAAGGAAATCCATAACTCTATGAGCTTTTAATTGCTATTTTTACTTATTTTAATTTCATGCTTGTAGTTTAAATTTACTCACTTACTTGTGATAGTCTAAATAATAGAGAAGTTCAAAAACCACCGGTACTTGACAATCTTCCCTGTGGGATCGACACCTAATATACCCTATGCTCAATAAATTATCTGTGTACTTGTAGAAAACAAGGTGTTTAGATTTATAATTAAAATTTGGTGTATGGTAAAATCTCGTCAAGTTTTTGGCGCCATTGCCGGGGAAGATTTGATTCAATGTCGGTGCTAAGAAAAACTTTATTACTTTAGACATCTTGTTTTTAGTTTATGTCTTATTAGCTATTCTTCTTAACTAATCTTACTTTTAGTGTATTTGAAAGCATTTTTAGGTTTTAAAGAAGGATAGCAAGGAAGTAGATTAAGGCTTAAAAGAAGGAAGCTTGACAATGGACCCTTACAATTTTCAAGATTATAACTATAGAGGTAACCAAAGTATGTTCGAATGTATGTAATTTAAAGATTGCACAAAGAGCATTGAGGCTAAAATTGATTATGTTACATTAAGCGTGCAAATGGACACAATTACAAATTTGCTTGAACAAAAAAGGAAATCCTAATGCTTTTAATGCTAATCATGTGGTTTGTGACTTGTGTGGAAGTAATCATGCTACATATACATGTATGCACACACAACATGTGGATTCTTATGACGAGTTTGAATATTACAATTCTTGTTTTGATCAATATGGAACTAATTGGGGTAATACTTATGGTTGGAGTAATCAATGTGTCTATGGTGATTCTTCATGTTTTTATGATGACCAACCTAATTGTGTTCAACTTGAATCAAAACCTTCTTGGGAATCAGCTATAGAAAAGTTAGCTAATACACCTTTACCATGGGAGTAAGAAAAATTAGCTAATGATTCTAAACTATGTTGGGAAGTAGCTATTGAAAAGTTAGCTAATGCAACTTTTGATTCTTTTGATAGGGTTGAGAAAAGAATAGATGAATTAGCTTCTCACTTTGAAGGATTACATGACCAATTGCATACTTTGTGTGAAGTTATTTCATGTAGTGATATGCAAATTGACCCTAACATCAATGGTGAGAAAGTCGCGTGTGAAAGTGAAGTACATTTTGATGGCAATGATCAATCTTATTTGCACTTCAATGATGAGATGTCCATTTCACATGATGATATCTTTGGAATGAATTTTGAACCTCAAAAGGCAGGCATGAATGATGTTTATATAATCCCTCTCCAAGAATTTGGTGAATGTGTAGATTCCAAAGTCATTATACCCCCAGAAGAGCATATTGATACTCCTTTGGTAAGTTCTCAAGTGGTGGTACTAGCAGGTAATATCCATGAGTCACTTGAGATTGATAAACCACTTCCTTCTTTCTTATCATTTGGTTATACGACTCACGTGATTGAGTCACCTTTTACTGTTCCATCTCGTCTCCAAATGGTGGATTATTCATTAACTAAACATCTTTGATAAATAGGTTCTATAATCAAGCTAATGACTTTAAAAAAAAGGCTAGTTGGGAGGCAACCCATCAATTTTTGTTATTTTGTTTAGTTTTAATGTTTGACCAAGCGTACTTTATGTTTTTAAATGTATTTGTTTTATTTGTTTTGTTTGAGAATCAAGCATGGTAAAAGAGAACTTTTTGGGTGCCTTCAATAGTAAACAATGCAAACCAATTGGTACCTCAAATTGCATTTTAGTTGTTAATAATTCAAGAAATGAGGTTATTTATGTTGTTTTGATCATTTTACATGTGTTAAAGATAGTGAACAAACAGGATTTTTAATCTGAAAATAGCAAAAAATGATTGACCAATGAAACAGTTGCAGAAAAATTGCAAATTCAAATTTCCAGAAGGATCCGCTAGCCTTGCCTCGTAGATCTCTGAGGATCGCGGATCAAAATCTGAGACATTCTAGAAAGATCTGCGAATCGATCCGCGACTTCTAGCTCGTGAATCTCTGAGACTCACGAATCTGGTTCAAAGAATTTCCAGACAAATCTGCGCTATGATCCACGTACTGTACTTCGTGGATCACTGAAATTCACCTTTTGATGACGTCTCTTGTCAAAATTTTCAGGTATTAACGTTTATTGGATGGAACTTATGAAGATTTGAAGCGAAGTAGATCAAATTCATATGGATTTTGCTCTACACAACAAATCAATCACATTAAGTGGGGAGTATTACTTTCTTCACTTTCTTTTCCTTCTTACACATTGAGGACAATGTGCATTTTAGGTATGGTGGGGAAATTGTGATTATATGCATAATCATGCGATTGAATTGTGATTATAAATGTTGGACTTGAACTTCGAAATGTTATTGTGTTTTAAATTGTTTCAAAATTGGGTTTGTTGACAGGGAGTTTAGTCCATTTATAAAGGGAAATTCTGCCAAAATTTTTTCTTAGTTCATTAGGGAGCTTTCCTTAGTTCATTAGTTAGTAGTGTAGGTCAGTGTAGTTTTTCATCTTGTATTTGTAGTTAGATTTGGATGAAGAATTGAAGAGTAAAGATGGAGTGTTGAAACTCAAGTGACATGGGTGACTTCTCTCCTATCACTTTCTCTTGTGTATTTAAGTTCATGTCTAGTTATAATACAAGTATGATCATTTATTTCTACAAAAAAAAAAAAGAAAAAAAAAAGAGAATAAAAGTTATAGCTCCACTCCAATGATTCTTGTGCTTAGTAACCGGGAGTCTTCATCTAAAAATGTTGACTTTCGAGTAAAACGATACTTGAATAAAGAGTAAGCGCAACAACTTTAGTAAGTAAAATGTTGAGTAATAGGGGATTTTCATCTAAAAATGTCGATCTTCTCGTCACAAGGCACTTTTACAATTTGAATAGATGTTTGATATGTTATATGAATAAATGTTATATGAATAAATCCCCCTCTTGAATGAAGAAAAAGATGATCATGGGTTTAGGAAGCATTTTATTGACTATGTGATTCACTTTGCATGTGAAATTGGGTGAGAATGAGAAATTGAATTGAACTAGTTGAAGTTATGGTATAATTATTCTCTTTTGCTTGTTATTGCGAGTACTTGGGGTTAGATGAATGGTTCCAAAATAGTTATCTACCTTGTTTTGAGAAATTGAATTCAAAGGTGCACATATGTTTTATTTCAAGGTTTGGATCATTGTTGGTTTGTATTTCTTATTGCTTGAGGACTAGCAATGATTCAAGTGTGGGGGAATATAATAAGTGTCTATTTTGTATGCTTGAAGTATGTTTAACTAGGTAGTTTTTGTATGTTTTTGTTATTTTAATAGCTAATTAACTAGGGTTTCTAGTGAAGTTTTGTATTTTATGGTTTAAGTTGGAAAAATGCATTTCTATGGATTAAAGTAGTGAAAACTTTATGTTTTTGTAGGATTAATGAATCAATCATCAAATGAAGCGAAATGAGAAAATATTTGCATGATTATTGTTGATGTGAATTAATTTCAGACAATGAAGCTCGGAAGGAAAGTTGGAAAATTAAAGTATCTGAAGTTGATGAAGTTCCAAATTGAGATGATCATAATGCAATTCAATCATCAAGGAATCAAGAGATCAAAAGTTGGAAGATTTGACGCTTCAATTTGACGATGAAATATTCAAATTTTGCGATTTTGAAGTTGATCCGCGACCCGAAACGCGAAGTGACAGTTGGAACAAGTAATCAGCTCGTGATTCTCTCTCAACAAAAGCAGGGGAATCGAATCCGTGAGGTAATGCCTTACGGATCCACCTAGCGGATCCATGAAAATGACCTTTCAACTTGCAGCCGAATTCTAGAATTTTCCAACTCAACTTTGAACGAATTTCAGCTGGAAATTGCATGAAGTATCTTGGAAAGCTGGAGAAGCAACTCCAAACACAATTTGCATCAACTTTACAACTCATTTGAGGATTGAATTCAATGCATGAAGATTGATTAAAATGCATGAAGACATTTCAAGGATGAAGATTCATTGAAGCCATTTTTCTTGATTTTTGAAGTGCAAACTTTTTTTGTGTTCACATGGAGGAGTTTCGGAAGCTTATGGAGGACATCTTCTATAAATAGGGCCTTTGGTAGACATTTTTAGAGAACTTAAGGAAGGCTAGAATCACTACCAAAAAAATGTAGCCTTCACTAATTTTTCTTAGTTCATTAGTTTAGTATAGTTAGTAGTACAATATTAGTATGATATTTTCTTTCTTTATGATGTTTAGATAAAGTTTATGCCTTGTGTTATGGATGAACTTTCTACATCTTGTTTATGATGTTTACTTAGTTGTTTGATGCTATTATTCTGAGCAAGTTATTTAGTACTTTGGCTTTTATAATCATGATTAACCGGCCATTAATTGTGATAATCTCAAGGTGTTAAGTTTGCCATGAAAATTGGAATTTGACACTTGTTCATGAGGTGCTAAACCTAGGTAGTCACTCACAAGTGCAGAGAGATGCCTTCATGGCTTTAGTGATTTATTTCATGTAGTTTTATAGAAGCAAATGAGCTTGTAGTTAATTCCATGACCACAAGTGTAGGCATGGTTTAGCTATAAATATAGTTGGTTCACTATGAAAGTAGGTTTCACATGCATTTGGAAATTATGCCATGCTTAGCCAAAATAAAAACATTAATGCAACCGGTAGATTCATTTGCAAGAGTAGCAACGAAATCCATAGCTCTAGGAGCTTTTACTTGCTATTTTTACTTATTTTAATTTCATGCTTGTAGTTTAAATTTACTCACTTACTTGTGATAGTCTAAATAATAGAGAAGTTCGAAAACCATCGGTACTTGACAATCTTCCCTGTGGGATCGACACCTAATATACCCTATGCTCAATAAACGATCTGTATACTTGCAGAAAATAAGGTGTTTAGATTTATAATTAAAATTTGGTGTATGGTAAAATCTCACCAAGTTTTTGGCGTCGTTGTCGGGGAAGATTTGATTCAATATCGGTGCTAAGAACAATTTTGTTACTTTAATCATCATGTTTTTAGTTTATGTCTTATTAGCTATTCTTCTTAACTAATCTTGCTTTTAGTGTATTTAAAAGCATTTTTAGGTTTTAAAGAAGGATAGCAAGGAAGTGAATTAAGGCTTAAAAGAAGGAAGCTTGACAATGGACCCCTACAATTTTCAAGATTATAACTATGGAGGTAACCAAAGGATATTCGAATGTATGTCATTTAAAGATTGCACAAAGAGCATTGAGGCTAAAATTGATTGTGTTACATTAAACGTGCAAATGGACACAATTACAAATTTGCTTGAACAAAAAAGGAAATCCTAATGCTTTTAATGCTAAACTTGTGGTTTGTGACTTGTGTGGAAGTAATCATGCTACATATACTATTGGAATGTATGCCCTAAAACAATTATTTTGTTTAAATACATTTCTAATTAAAGTTTTGTATTTTATGAACTTCCAATTTTATCTGTTTAATATTTGATATAACTGATAAAGTTCTTAGAATATTTATTAATGTGATGGTAGTCACAAGAGTTGTTGACTATGAGATATCAATCACATTTGTAATAAATATTCTTAAATTTCCTTAGTCATAGTATTAATGAGACAGGACATCATTAATACGGACAGAATAGTACACAGTTAGCCCCTACTTAGTGTAAGTAGTGGTTGTTCTCATCAACCATGGTATAGGGATACCCAGGCTAATGTGTAGATGAATTGTAGAGTACTAATTCATTGGAGTGATCCACACAGAGATCCCATTAGGATATCTATCTAGTGCCAATGGTTAAATCTCTTATGGAAAATTGTGTAAGTGATCCTAGACTTGAGATCACCATAGTATCTTGAGTGTGAATCACTACCTTTTGATTCTGTTTCTTGTTACTCACCAGGAGTGACTTAAAGAATAGAAATTGAGGGTAGTGTGAAGCATGGAAAGATAGTGAGTGATCAAAAGAGGATTCACCACTCCGATAGTGGGAGCTGATATCCAGTAAGGCCACTAGTTGGAATGTAACCTTAGTAGTCGACTACATTAGGTTAATTGAAGAGTGTCTTCAAGTTAACCTAATCTAAGGTTAATTCTGGGAACTAGAAAATTAATTAGTCATTAGGGAATTGGCACTTGTTCCTTATTCCCTGACTAATAGGATGTCAATGGTGAAAGGATAATAATTACACGGTAATTTTTCATGGAAAGGTTAGGTCAGAATTTCCCTTGACCAATTTCGAATACCTGGGTGGTTGTGATGTGTTGCTAGATACCGCACACAATTTATAAAAGTGTTTATGAATAATTAATTATTGTAATTAATGATAAAATAAAAGTGTTTATTTTATCTAATTCTTTTGAGAATTATAATTCATAATTATTACCAGTGTATTTGGGACCTATTGGATCACACGCTTAGAGATTGATTCTGGATTTAAATTGTGTGTCCAAGTAGGGACTTGGAAATAAATACTTCTGGGGTTTAATTATAAAGATAAATAAATCTTGGGGTCATCTGACAAATAAGATAAAATGGTTATCTCTTATCTGTCAGATAACAGAAAGGGATAAGAGATGATTAGATGTTACGGTGGTTTGATTTTGAATCAAACCACCTGACTCTATCCTTCTCCCTTCTCTCTTATCTCTCTCTCTCCTATTAATATCATCAGATGTTACGATAGGTTGGTGGGCTAATCACTTCTGATAGTCAAAATACAGAGAGAAAAAATTCTCCAGAAAAACCTTACGTAGAGAGAAAAAGAGAGTCTGTGAGTTAGAGTGAGAAAGGCTAGCACCTGTTTTTCACTCACACACACACACACACACACACAGATCGTAGAGACGATCAGGAGAAATCCAGAAGTGCTCTCGTGTGGATTACAGTAGAGGCAGAACGTTTGGGCTGCTCCGGGAAACCTCTGCCTGCTCTTTCGTATCAGAAGCACCTTCTGCAGGATTAAGGTAATCCTCTAAACCCCCTTCTGTAAGTCATACGTAGAACCTAGGGTGATTCCTGGTAGGAGTTGGGGCTAAAAATTTTAATTTTTTGTTGTGCCTGATGCCCCAATTCCTAACAATGGTATCAGAGTCATCTCTAGTGCTTACGTATGACTTTATATTATTGTTTATGGATTAACTGGTGTTTGAATGATGTATATGTATATTTGTGCAGATTTTTGGTTGAAAAATTGTAGTTTTAATGTGATTAAAGTAGATTTGTAATCTGGACAATTTTGTTTTACTGAATATGTTGCAAAATTGTTGATTCAATGTTTCTCAGAGTGGTTGGCAATTGTTGTCTGCTGTTGGAAAAGTTTTTGAGACAGCCAATCGTTGGCTACTGGATCAGACAGTCGCGACACAGATTCGCAACGCGGATCTGCGAGGTTATCGGACTCGCGACTCGGATCCTCGTCGGGGATCCGTGAGGTTTACCTCGCGGATCTCACTCGCATTTCAGAAACATAGTTGGATCCGCGAACTAGATTCGAGTATCGATTCGCGGATCCTGTTCGGCAGCCTCAGTTTCTGATCAGCGCGCGACAGGGATCCGCGAGCTACGGCTCGCAGATCAGGGTCGCGAATCCGTTCCAAAAACTGATCCGCGCAGCGTGGATCCGCGAACTGGCTTCGTGGATCAGCTCTCGGATCCTTCTGGAAACAAAATTCTGCAAAATTAAAATTTTGAAAAATTGAGTTTTCATTTTCTGAAATTTTTCTGATTCTGATCCGAATTTTAATTGTTAAAATTTGCTGTGAAATTTTATATTTCATGTTTTATTAGGTCAGGAATTAATTTGAATTTAATTTGATTAATTCAAATATTATTCCAATTATTTTCTAATTTTGTTGGAAATTAAAATGACCTAATAAAGTTATTTTACCAAAGTTCTCTGCACATGTATGGTCTCAAAATTTGTTTGGGATCTTGATATATATAAAATACAAATAATCCATGAATGATTGTTTTTCCATGCTTTCATTTAATTTAAAGTTGTTTAAATTTGTATGAATACATGGTGGATGGTTGTGGATAGAAACCCAATATGATTGTGGATTGGTTGAATAGTTGTAATTTTATAAATAGGGCCTGCGTGTCCTGCCTTTCTTAGTCTTTTGATTGTAATTTCTCTCCTCATCTAACTCCCCCTTAATGTAACTCGGGTTTCTTATATCTATTTGTAATGTACAATAGATAGGAATAGATGATAGGAAATTTTGTTTCTAGCATAGAAATTGTAAATTGGAAGATGAAGAAAGGAGCAGTGCAACCAGAAGGAGAAAATTTGTTTTAACCTTAGTCAACTATTAATTTCCCTAATGGTTGGGGAAATTAATTTAGGAATATCCATAACCATCCACGTTTATTTTATGCTATATTTATTTTTGAAATATTTATATGAAGATTTGGAGCGAAGTAGATCAAATTCATATGGATTTTGCTCTACACAACAAATCAATCACATTAAGGGGGGAGTATTACTTTCTTCACTTTCTTTTCCTTCTTACACATTGAGGACAATGTGCATTTTAGGTGTGGTGGGGAAATTGTGCTTATATGCATGATCATGCGATTGAATTGTGATTATAAATGTTGGACTTGAACTTCGAAATGTTATTGTGTTTTAAATTGTTTCAAAATTGGGTTTGTTGGCAGGGAGTTTAGTCCATTTATAAAGGGAAATTCTGCCAAAATTTTTTCTTAGTTCATTAGGGAGTTTTCCTTAGTTCATTAGTTAGTAGTGTAGGTCAGTGTAGTTTTTCATCTTGTATTTGTAGTTAGATTTGGATGAAGAATTGAAGAGTAAAGATGGAGTGTTGAAACTCAAGTGACATGGGTGACTTCTCTCCTATCACTTTCTCTTGTGTATTTAAGTTCATGTCTAGTTATAATACAAGTATGATCATTTATTTCTACAAAAAAAAAAGAAAAAAAAAAGAGAATAAAAGTTATAGCTCCACTCCAATGATTCTTGTGCTTAGTAACCGTGAGTCTTCATCTAAAAATGTTGACTTTCGAGTAAAACGATACTTGAATAAAGAGTAAGCGCAACAACTTTAGTAAGTAAAATGTTGAGTAATAGGGGATTTTCATCTAAAAATGTTGATCTTCTCGTCAAAAAGCACTTTTACAATTTGAATAGATGTTTGATATGTTATATGAATAAATGTTATATGAATAAATCCCCCTCTTGAATGAAGAAAAAGATGATCATGGGTTTAGGAAGCATTTTATTGACTATGTGATTCACTTTGCATGTGAAATTGGGTGAGAATGAGAAATTGAATTGAACTAGTTGAAGTTATGGTATAATTACTCTCTTTTGCTTGTTATTGCGAGTACTTGGGGTTAGATGAATGGTTCCAAAATAGTTATCTACCTTGTTTTGAGAAATTGAATTCAAAGGTGCACATATGTTTTATTTCAAGGTTTGGATCATTGTTGGTTTGTATTTCTTATTGCTTGAGGACTAGCAATGATTCAAGTGTGGGGGAATATAATAAGTGTCTATTTTGTATGCTTGAAGTATGTTTAACTAGGTAGTTTTTGTATGTTTTTGTTATTTTAATAGTTAATTAACTAGGGTTTCTAGTGAAGTTTTGTATTTTATGGTTTAAGTTGGAAAAATGCATTTCTATGGATTAAAGTAGTGAAAACTTTATGTTTTTGTAGGATTAATGATTCAATCATCAAATGAAGTGAAATGAGAAAATATTTGCATGATTATTGTTGATGTGAATTAATTTCAGGCAAGGAAAGTTGGAAAATTAAAGTATTTGAAATTGATGAAGTTCTAAATTGAGATGATCATAATGCAATTCAATCATCAAGAAATCAAGGGATCAAAAGTTGGAAGATTTGACACTTCAATTTCACAATGAAATATTCAAATTTTGCGATTTTGAAGTTGATCTGCGACCCGAAACGCGAAGTGACAGTTGGAACAAGTAATCAGCTCATGATTCTCTCTCAGCAGAAGCAGGGGAATCGGATCCGTGACGTAATGCCTCACGGATCCACCTAGCGGATCCATGAAAATGACCTTTCAACTTACAGCCGAATTCTAGAATTTTCCAACTCAACGTTGAACGAATTTCAGCTGGAAATTGCATGAAGTATCTTAGAAAGCTGGAGAAGCAACTCCAAACACAATTTGCATCAACTTTACAACTCATTTGAGGATTGAATTCAATGCATGAAGATTGATTAAGATGCATGAAGACATTTCAAGGATGAAGATTCATTGAAGCCATTTTTCTTGACTTTTGAAGCTCAAACTTTTCTTGTGTTCACATGGTGAAGTTTTGGAAGCTTATGCAGGACATCTTCTATAAATAGGGCCTTGGGTAGACATTTTTAGAGAACTTAAGGAAGGCTAGAATCACTACCAAAAAAATGTAGTCTTCACTAATTTTTCTTAGTTCATTAGCTTAGTATAGTTAGTAGTATAATACTAGTATGATATTTTCTTTCTTTATGATGTTTAGCTAAAGTTTATACCTTGAGTTATGAATGAACTTTCTACATCTTGTTTATGATGTTTACTTAGTTCTTTGATGCTATTATTTTGAACAAGTTATTTAGTACTTTGGCTTTTATAATCATGATTAACCGGCCATTAATTGTGATAATCTCAAGGTGTTAAGTTTGCCATGAAAATTGGAATTTGACACTAGTTCATGAGGTGTTAAACCTAGGTAGTCACTCACAAGTGTAGAGGGGCGCCTTTGTGGTTTTAGTGATTTATTTCATGTAATTTCATAGAAGCAAATGAGCTTGTAGTTAATTCCATGACCACAAGTGTAGGTATGGTTTAGCTATAAGTATAGTTGGTTCACTACGAAAGTAGATTTAACATGCATTTGGAAATTACGCCATGCTTAGCCAAAATAATAATATTAATGCAACCGGTAGCTTCATTTGCAAGAGTAGCAAGGAAATCCATAGATCTAAGAGCTTTTAATTGCTATTTTTACTTATTTTAATTTCATGCTTGTAGTTTAATTTTCTCACTTACTTGTGATAGTCTGAATAATAGAGAAGTTCGAAAACCACGGGTACTTGACAATCTTTCCTGTGGGATCGACATCTAATATACCTTATGCTCAATAAATGATCTGTATACTTGCAGTAAATGTGGTGTTTTGGTTTATAATTAAAATTTGGTGTATGGTAAAACGTCGTCAACGCCTAATCTGTAAACTTGAGAGCTTCGGCATGGCGCCTTTATCCACCTTCCACTTCTCTAAGTTCCTCAAAGAATTAAGTTCGAGTACTTTGAGTCGTGGAAATCCCCTTGCATGGCATATCATTTCTTTCCCCTCAAAAGAGGCTTCATGCAAACCCAATGTCTGCATGTTGGGAAGCTTCTCAAGTGTTCTCATTGGGTCCTCTTCAATTCCAGAACCATGCAACTCTAACTTGGTGAGACAAGGGGGAGGGAGCAAGTAGGATGGTTGGTAAACTGGTGCATAAAGTACCCCAGATCTCTATTTCATGAATGTTCTTACTGAATAACACTTGTTCAAGAAGAGCCACACCTTCTTGCCTGTTGGAGTTGATCCCCAAATCATGAACTGTGATGGTAAGTGAGCTAACGCAGAGGCGGCTCAAGTTTGATATATGGTTGATGAATTGCTCTAGGTCTTCAAGATTCCCATGCACAATAGCTTTCAAGGCTCTAAGATTGGTCAATTTGGACAAATCTCTTGGGAGGAAGAATCTGTTGTGGAATGATCCAAGTATCTCCAGGGACATGCCCAACCCATCTAACTGCAACTTACGGTCGGAGTGACAGTACGAAAGATAGAGATGTCTTAAACGTCCCAACTTCTACAGCACATTAGGGATTGTTGAACATACACTATCACTTAAATCGAGGGTTTCCAAGTACTTTAGATTGCCCAAGGAAGACGGCAAGGTTAAATCAGTACAAGCTCTCAGACTCAAGCATCTCAAGTGGATAAGATTGCCTATAAATTGCATGAGTGACCTTGAATAAAAGATTTGGGAGGCCATGTTGGAGTTTTCAACTACCAAAATTCTAAGCATCTTCAAATTGTTAACTTGGGACATTATTCTCCTTCCTGGAAATTTGTTTTTGATGTCTCTATTCATTGGTTCATACAGAAATGACCGAAGATGCTTTGTTTGTTCCTTGTGCAGGGGAATATACACATTCGGGTATAAGGATTCCACTCCATCCAAACGAAGGATAAATCTGTAATGTCCTTCTGTTGTAGGTTGAGATTGTGCTAACTTGACAGCAGCATACATGTCTCATGAGATCATGCACACAACATGACTTGAACTTTGTAACTGCAAGCTGCACCTCATGTATTTCAATTTGAACCATGCACCGTTTTGCTAATTCTTCTAAGTAACGCTTAGCAACATCCATCATTGATTCTTGCCCTACCCTATCATTTGCAAGTACCATGCCTTCAGCAAGCCACAGCTCATATAGCGTCTCTGCATCTATAGTAGAATCTTCCTTGAATTTTCCCAAGTAGAGGAAGCATGGCTTTAGTTGATAAGGCAAGTCATAGTAACTAAAAGCTAAACTATTTGACAGTTCTCCTTCACCCCGGCCAATGCTTTCACCCTTTTCAAGGTAGGACTAAACATTTTCATCACAACCATCCACTCACTTAGGCTCTTTCTTGTCTTGAGGATTCCTCCAAGAACAACCACAGCAAATCGAAGACCCCCACAACATTTTACCATTGCTCTACCTAACTTTTCCAACTTATGGTAATCTTCCACATCTACAAAAATGACAACAAATTTTCAGCTCTGTTATTTTGATAATCTAATTCCCTACAATATTTGACACTCCGTCAACTTTCATAAATACCATGTAGAACTCCACTTGTCAACCATCTCCGTCCACCGTTTCAACCCCCAACAGGGCCCGCTCGTCAAAACATGTAAAATTGGTAATACTCGAGTATACATTGGTCGGCGAGCGCACTCTAACCGACGAAAATATGTAAAGACTCATGGCTTATCAATCCCTCGGCCAAGTCCATACCGGCACGAAGTGAAAGGTTTACCGATAAGTTTTGGGCGTCCCCAGCATGATCATTTATAAAGTGGGATGATGAGGCAACACTCAATCATCATTCATGTACAAGTACAAGTCATACCAATTCACATCACGAATATCAAATAGCAAGCAAGAGAAAGAGAGAGTACAAGAGCGATAAAGTACACCCTTTCCTCGACAAGTTTACAAATCACGAAACCACATAGCATTTATTCAAATAGCATTTCAATCATTTTAATATGAAACATGTACTTGACACTCACCGGTGATTCAATTAAACAAGTAAGCAAGCAAGGAGATTAAACTTTGATAGTCAGATCAACTTCCGCAACCTCTTGGTCACCTGGGCCAAAACGGAACTATCATTTTGTAAGGCCCAAGTACAACCTAAGAGGGGGGGGTGAATTAGGTTGATTAACAATCAGCCAAGTATTACCTCTTTTTCTGATTTTAATCACAAGTTCTTGAACAGATGATTTATGAAGTAGATAGACAAGTCAAGATTGATAAATATGGATGAAATTTCAAACAATGAATATGATACGTAAGATAAAAACAAGTAATGAAAGATAGCAAACCAAACTTCTTCAAGTCTCCACTTGAGTTTGAAGAGAATTCCTCAAAACAGCCTTCTTCAATTTGGTGAAATTCGATCACACTTGTGTACAATAGAAGGATCACTTCCTCCTTGCCCCAAGCTCCACTTAGTCAAGCTAGGAAGTTTTACACTCTTTACAGAAAACCCTCACACAGCTACACAATTGATGAGTTCACTCACAATTGAAAAGCTTCTCAATGAACTATCACTACAAGACTAACAATTCTTACTCAAAATGAGTATTTTCTAGCTAAAATCACTCTTAAGAACTTGTTATCCAAGTGTACAGTTGCATTTGATATTTGGACAGTTCTTGTATTTATAGGAGACCAAAAAGTGCCTAGAAAACGAGGTCAACGGATAGTACAAGTTGAAATGTCAACTAGCCGTTGGAGCTGTCGGACGTCCGACACTCTGTTGTTCGTCCGATGCTAGCGTCCGATAGGCAAGTTTCGAGTCTTATCGGACGGACGATGAATAATTCTCGTCCGATAGCTTTGCGTCCGGCTGGCGATGGCTCAGAAAATTTTCATGGAATCGATCGGACGGCCGATACATGTCTTTGCGTCCGAAGGCTTGCGTCCGGCGTCCGAAGCTCATCAAATTTCTTGGATATCTTGACGTCCGATGTAAATGTTATCGTCGAAAGAGGTGTCCGATAGATCCCATCTATCGGACGTCCGATCTGTCGGTTGGCGTCAGATAGGAAGGTTTGAGTTTTATCGGACGTCCGATACAAGGTATCGTCCGTCAAACGGTTTTCTTCAGCGGTTTCTGCCTCGATATCACATTACGTCAAGAATCTCACTAGAAAACATTAGACCAATTTTCTTCAATTGTTTTGTAATTATCAAAATTCGGGATCACAATTAACACATTTTCAATCCAAACGGCTAAAATTCTAAACTTAACTTAATTATCCAAATTCACCAAAATTCACAAAAATCGAAATAGCTCTTGAAATTTATACTACTGAAAGAACTCGAATTCTAGTTTCAAATGCAACAAACGGAACTCAATTCAGACCTTCCCACACCAAGTTACAATAGTTTTAAGAAGGCTGTTTTATCAACCCTGCTACACGAAAATTCCAGATTTTTAAGCTTTCTTTCTCATCCATTTTGCAACATCAAACAAAGCTATTTTTACATGAAATTTCTCACACACTTAGGCCATCATGTGAACATCAAAATCAGCAAGTGGGACATGGAATTATTGAGCTAAAAATTGAAGAAATAAAGCTGCAAGGAAACAACTTCAAGCTCTCCCTCTCTCTCGGCTAGTCTCTTGTTTTTCCCTCTTCCATTTTCACCAACAAATTCCACATAAACACCTCCCACACACACATTAAGATCATCAACAACCCCAAGTTCATACATGGTGGGATTTCAAAGAGCCCACTTTCATCCAACAACAACAAAATCCAACTCAAAGAGCTACAATCTCTCTTAGCCAAGAAAATGAAACAAATGAGCAAGGTTTTTGATGTCTAGTAAGCTTACGTCACCTCAAACATGAAGCTTAGTGAATGGTGGATGAAATGGCTCACAAAAGCCCTCAATCCTCAAGTTCAACAGCCGGTTTCTCCTCTCCTCCAAGCTAGTCCAAAATCTCGAAGAAAAACTAGGAAAACCTTCAAACTTTTTGGGTAGCTTCAATGGAGGTTTTGTGGTTGATTATTGAAGATGAAATGGAGAGGGAAGAGAGGGAAGAGAGGAGCGGCCAAATGGAGAAGAAAAAGAAGAGAATGAGGGTTTTGTTTGACTTTTGGGGCTTTATGGGAAAATGGAATGCTTGATCTGACGTAAAGCCATTTTTGTCGTGTCGTGTCGTATCAATTCACTCGACCCAACACTACGATCCTGGTTTCTCTCATTTATATATCCCAAATGCATATTCTAACATTCAAAACTTATGTCTAGTGGTCGACCCTAGGCTCGAGTGTAAAATTTAAACGTTCAGGTAATTTCCTCAAGGACATAATTTAAACGTGCACAGTGTATTTTAAAACTTTTCATGCCGATGTAATTGATATGTGAAAATCAAATGATTCAAACTAAATTAATAAAATAATTTTATGAAAATATAGGACTTTTGCAATTTATAATTTAAATTAGTGACACGGGGCCTCACAACCTCCGCTCCTTAAAAGAATTTCGTTCTCGAAATTCATACCTGAACTATGGAATAACTTTGGGTTTTTCCTTCGGACCTCATCTTCTAACTCCCAAGTTGCTTTCTCTACACCATGGTTCATCCACAATATCTTCGCTAAAGGGATTTTTCAAAGTGAAAGTGTGTGAAAAAATATGTGTATGTTTGTGTGAGAAACAGTGATCGAAAATGTATTAGAAAGAGTTTACAAATATTTTGCCAAATGAAGGTTTGTGAAAATGTATGTATATAGATTACAAAAATAATGTGTCTATTCAAGCAATGTAAAAAGTTAGTATGTGTGCATTTCTATATATGAAAGTATGTTAGCATGTATTCTAGTATGTTTGTGTAAGTGAAAATGATGTATTTCTATCCAAAGAGTTTAAGAAGTGTATGTATGTGTTTGCATGTAGGAAAGCATTTTAGTGTGTAGAAATATGTTTATGCATGTGAAAATATATTTATATGTGTGAAAAAAATGAATTTGTATGTGTAAATATGTTTGAGAGGATATAATCGATCAAAATATATGAAATAATATATTGGATAATATTTGAGTCCTGAGTTTTAGTTGGCCCGATATAACTCAACCAACCATCAACCCAATTTGTACTTGGACAAGTTAGGTATAAACCTAAATAAATGAAACCCAATATCATCTGACCAAAATCGCCTAACCCGTCCATTTGTCAGGTAATTAAAAGAGAACCAAACTAATAGACAATTATCATTTAGACTAGGACTTGTTATGAAAGGGTACTAGCATCAAATCTAGGACAAAATTAGACAATCGTTAGTAATGTTCCAAAAGTGTCGGTGAAAATACCAGGGATTTGAATTTTCATGGGCATATTTGAACTAAATGCATTAGCGGCATCAAATGCGGAAATAATGACATTCACTTGTATAAGTCACACAACCACTGAGTTGAGCTGATTGTGCCTATAAAATCAACATATTTTGACGTAATGCAATTTAAGCATACGTTACTTAAATACGGACATGCCGCTTGGACCAAGCTTTAGTACCTTTTCCAATTTCCATAATCCATTTCTAAATGGTCGGAGGTTTGCAAAATGAATTGATGTTCCAAGTCAAAACAGGGGTTAAGTTGGAGGTCCATCAAACTCTTTTGATGGACCACAATTTAGCCACGAAATTTGATGGACCTCTATTTTTTAACTATTTTCCCGGTTAAGCAAATTTCATACCCATCATTCCTCTTCTATTTTAAGATAAGATCCCCGATTTCAATGCGATGGGTTGTCATCCTCATATATCTTTTTCCCTATCTGGGGAGAAAGTATTTTTCTCCACCAAAGTGGTAACCTGAAAATTTTGTGGTCCATCAAGTCCGCACATTTTACTTGCAAGAGCCAGAGTTCCACTTGACTCACTTTAGAAGCTAGCTAGAGCTTTAGCCGTTAAAAATTCCGTGGCTTTGATAAAAAAAAATCAAGAGGTTTCATATTCGCTGGTCCATCCACACCACATTAGGAAGAATTTTATTTGTGTTGTGAGTGTTGTGTATGAGTTATGCAGATCTCAAGGAGTATTAGGTAATGCTGGACCACATAAGAAAGTATTATATGTGTTTCAAGGAAGTGTTGTCTGTGTGTGTGTATATTGTGCAGCTCTCAAGGACATCAGGTATTGGCTGATCCATGCACACCACATAAGGAAGTGCTGCATAAGTATATTATGCATATCTCAAGGGAGTATTAGGTAATGTTGGATCAAGTGTTGTGTACGTGTTGTGCGGATCAAGTGTTGTGTATGTGTTGTGCCGATCTCAAGGGGCATTAGCTAATGCTGGAATACATAAAGAAGTGTTGTATACGTGTTATAAGGAAATGTTATATATTCCCTCTGTCCCAATATTTTTGACACACTTTGGAAATCGTGTTTTTTATTTTTATTAACACTTACCTGATTTTGCTTTGGTCTCTCTTTGCGTCTCTATTTGTAGCTGGTTAACGTTGAAAGAATGAATGCAACTGTGGGTCATCATAGCTTCATATGCTGGAATCTCTGCTATTCTAATAATCTTGATTAACAGTCACCCGATTTTGCTTTGGTTTCTTTTTGTGTCTCCATTTGTAGCCAGTTTATGGTGAAAGAACGAACGCATATGTGGTTTCTTTTTGATGTGAATAATATAAGATAAAAAATGGTTAAAAATATATTGATAATGCAAGCAAATAAATTTTGATAAAAATTCACTCTTCAGACAAATCATAAATTATTTATCCATTTTTGTAAGATGATATAATTTTGAAATAGATAAAAAAAAATTATGATACTTCCAATGGATTAGAGGGAGTATGTGTTGTGTAGATTAGGGCTGTAAACAAATCAAATGGCTCAAGTTCGAGTTCGACTCGAGCTCGAGCATCCCGTTTTTCATGTTCGAGTCGAGTTCGAACTCGACTTTTTTAGACTTGATAACTCGCAAGCCGACTCGAATGCTCGCTAGCTGGTTCGAATAGGTTCAAATATATAAATATATATATATATATACATATATTATTTTTTATTTTTATTCTAATAGTGAAATTATATATATATCCCTAATAAATTTTATTATTTATTAAGAAAAATAATTATTTTATTTATTTTTTAAAAAATAAAATAATTATTTGTTATTTTTTCGAGCTCGAGTAGGCTCAAACTCGAACTCGCTTAGGCTCGAACTCGAGCTCGAATTCGAGTTCGAGTTTTATTTTGAGAACTCGTCAAACTCGAGTTCGAATTCGATGAAAAATAAGTCAAGTTCGACTCGATAAGGCCAAAATTCAGCTCGATTCGATTCGTTTGCAGTTCTAATGTAGATCTCAAGTAGTAGTAGGGATTGGCTGGTCCTTTAACCAGGGCTGTACACAAATCGAACTGCTCGCGAGCAGTTCGAGTTAGAACTCGATATTGATCGAGCTCGAGTCGGGGTCGAGCAGTTCGTTTTTATATTCGAGTCGAGTTCGAGTTCGGCTCTCTCAAACTCGATAACTCGCGAGTCGATTCGAATAGGCTCGAATATATATATATTTTTTATTTTTATTCTAAAAGTGAAATTATATATATATCCCTAATATTTTTATTATTTATTCAAAAAATAATTAATTCATTATTTATTTTTAAAATAAAATAATTATTTTTTATTTTTTCGACCTCGAGCTCAATTAGACTCAAATTTAAACTCGAGTTCGAGTTCGAATTTCATTTTGAGAACTCATCGAATTCGATGAAAAATGAGTCAAACTCGGTTTGATAAAGTCAAAACTCGGCTCATTTGCACCATACCTTTAACCCCAAAAAAAAAAAAAAAAAAAAAAAAGTGGATTGGCTTGTCCATGCACGCCACATAAGGAAGTGTTGTGTCATGTGTGTTTGTAGCGCAGATCTCAAGAAGTGGTAGACAATGCTGGAGGGTAGGGAGTGCATGTCAATGATTAAAGTAGTGCCACAGTACGATGTGAAATACATACAAGATCGGACAGGCTCTTTTTTTTTTTTTTTTTTGGGTTGGTGAATGATTACAGAGACTATCTAAGAGGATACAGCCTGAAAAAATGTTAACAAATACACGAAAATTGTCTGAATTCCCAATTATTTTAATGGAAATTTTTGCATAAAAGTATTCTTCTGACTAAACATTTCACATTGAAACAAACATTATGAATTTATTGTTAATATTTCTTCGGAGTTGGGACTAGGTAGCTATGGTAGGTGAAGGTGCTTATTGTGGTGGGTGAAAAGCTACCATCACTTCTTTCTTCGGCCTTTGGTTTTGTTCACCTCCCGCCCTCCCTCTCTCTCTCTCTCTATATATATATATATTCACATCACCTCTTGGACCTGGTACATTATTCATGGACCCGCCAATGGTCATGATTGGAGATGGCTTTGTAAAATTCATAGTGGCACAACTATTTAAAAGAGGATTAGGTACGGATGATTGTCAATGACAATCGTTCAAAATGGTATAAGTATTTTTGAAAGAATTGTAATTTAAATTGAATTATTTACAAAATTTTATAATAGACATGCAATTATTATATATGAAATTCACATAAACAATAATAGAATTAAATAATTTTTTAAAAAAAAATATTGTAGTACTTTTTTGATGTAATGTATATGAGATAAAAATGTGATTGAAAAATATGTTGATAATGTAATCAAATAATTTTTTGCAAATAAAATGCAATCCAAACAAACCCATGGTCAACTTTGGTGCGTGGTTCTCACCGTACATAAAATGGATTAAAATTTGATGACAATTCTGACTTAATAAATTTTTGCATTTATGACTGGGGGCGAAAGATAGTACAAAGAGCTCAAATTAAATCTGCTTCTATTGTACTTTAAATGCCAAAGAGCGTCTCTTTCATCGACACCGAGGCAGTACATAATAGGGATAACTTTAGAAACCTTCTTTGACACCTGTCATAATACCATTCAACTCTCTCAAAATTTTTAAAATCTTATTTACTTCCCTCGTTAACCTAACAAGATTAAATATTCCTATTAAAAGTTACAAATTGATAACATTACCCTCACTCTTAAAAACTATTTAACCAAAAAACCAAACCAAAATAAAATTTTTAAACCAAAAATGTATATTAAAAAAAATTGTTATCTAATAATGGTTTGTATAATTGTATGTTTCTACATCAAGATCATCATGGGATAATAAAGAAAATGGATAAATTAAATCTAGTCAAAATCAACCGCTTAGGAGAATTTTGATGAGTAATTAATAACTTAAAAAAATTATGGGCAATTATAGTTAAGAAACTCAAGAAATTTTTTAGAAAATATGTATTAACATATGATATACTTTAATTTATATTAAAAACTAAAATAATCTCTTCATACGTGTGAATTTTTCATGGAGTAAATTTTTCATGGTGTAAATTTTGTTTTTGTTCCAATGCTACTAAAATAAATAGTTTAAATCAAGAAATTTGCACCTTATAATACAAGAGTAACATTGAAACAAAAGTTTTGTCTTTCTTGCATTTCCTTCAAAGAGGTTAAAATGTTATAAACAATATCAATCGAACTGAAGTAAATGAAATTTTAAAAATTTCAGAAGAATTGAGTGATATTATGAGAAATTTCAGAAAAGGTTTCTAAAATTATCCCTGTATCAGAAGGGTGAAGAGATTTCTCTCTATTAGTTTCTCTTTTTATTTATATCTAAATTTAGATAATGTTATCGATTTATGCAATTATGTTATTACTAGAAATAATTTTTTAAAAAAATATTTTGACATTTGATTTACATGAAGCATTTGAATGATAAAAAAATGGATCAAATTTGTAATAAATTTGCAATAATTAATTAGACTGCAAAACTTGTCAATTTCATACGAATTTTTTGTATAATTTATACAAATAATGAAATATATTATGAACAGTGTTGATTTTTAAAAGTAAATTTTGTATTAATTTTAGAGTTAAACGTATTAAATCCCTCCTAAACATTACACTCAATCATACTTTATCTTCATCAACTCAATAAATAGGCATGTTGCCTCTTTGCTTTATGTTTTAAAACAAAAGTGGTCCTCTTCCATTTTAAGACAAAAGTGGTCCTCTTTTTTTTTTTTGGTACTCTGGAGGCCTAGCGGCCAGAAACAGACTAATGAGGCAGATTAATGAGACGTGGGGTAGAGACCCCCCTCAAATCTTCATTCAGACTTCTCTTCACGATCAGCGGGGCATCCTCAAGGATAGAGAATCCTGGGCTTAGGGAAAGTGAGAGAGAGAGAGGAGAAAATGGGGCAGCCTCAAAAGTGGTCCTCTTTGCATGGAAATATATACATATACATATATATAATTATATATATTTGTGACGCCTCTCACGCACCAGGTCTTTCTTCCAACTACATCTTTTTATGGGTCCCAATAATTATTTTATTAGTATCTTTTTTCTTCAAAGTAAAACTGAAATGTTTGATAAAAAATTGTAACGCGATATAAATTTTGGGACAATAAAAAAAAGTAATATATGACAACAATAATAGTACGGAAGGAGTTGGTAGGAAATGACCTTTTACATTCACATTCATAATTGATGCTAAAACAAAATAAAGCATCTTTCAAAGAATCAGGGTGACCACCGTCCAGAATGGTTGAAGGATTTTGGACAGTTTATAATCTATATTTAACTATTTGTATATTCTTATAATAAAGATATAAACCAACACAATGGAAAGGTCGTCCGCCCTTTTCGGCCTTCATTTTGCAGGGCTTCTCTTCCCCCTCGAATTTCAGCTGCACCACGTTCAATCATTGTGTCACGTGATTGTCCTCCAACAGCTCAACTTTCCAATGCATTGACTTAATGCCCTCGTAACTCTTCATACAGCAGGCAACGGCTAATTTTCATTTTTTTCGCTTACATATCCAAACATTGAGTTGTAGGGCACCTCTTGTGAACTTAGATTTTTTGAATCTATTTAAATGTGGAATCATCACCAAAGTATCACTTTCAATGTGGACTGCCATGGTCAATTATGTGACATGCCAATTAGAAAAAATTAGAGAGGGGTAACTTTTGAATGGCACTAATTCCAACTCGGCAACTACCAAAGTCACCGTGTCCCCTGCAAAACATCCCTTGCTCTCATTTTCTGTTTAAATTCACCACAATCCTTCCTATCTCTCTCTCCACACAACCATTGGGCCAGTGGTCCAATGGCCAGGGGAGCCTTCTTAAGGCTCTCCCGTGCACTAGGTCGGGGGTTCAAATCCCGCCTAGTGCATCAACAAGAAGTAAAGTGCTTCTTATCCTTAAAAAATCCAGAGAGTCGATGGTCTGACATCCCCCAACCCCTATACAAGTCTCTTTAGGCTCCCCCTCCTTCATAGAGTAGGTGTAGGTTAGATAGCCCCATAGAGTAGGTGTAGGTTAGATAGTTACTGATTGACAAAAAAAAAAAAAAACTCTCTCCACACCGCCATAAAAGCATGCTTTGCAAGTGAATTGTGGTAGGTGCACACTGCAATGTTTGGATTGCTTCAATTTGTCTAAAAATTTTTACTTGCATCATCAACACAAATTTCAATTACCTTTTTATCTCACATATATCACATCAAAAAAGTGCTACAGTATCCTTTTCAACAAATTATCCCAAATAATCTGCTATATCGACACAAATAATTTTTCACTTCTTACATACTCCCATTAAACTTTAATAGTATTGATTTATTTTTCACACATTTTTAAAAAATTAGTTAATTTTATTGAAAAAGTAAACATAACCCTTACATTAATATTCATAGTATAATAATCATTGATGGAAAGTTGCATCATTCAAGGTATGAATCATATCAATTATCGAATAAAGTAGGTTATATTCAGTGATAACAAAATACATTGAATAAGGGCATTTTAAAAAAGTTAAATGTTGATAATGTTTTTCAATTGAAAAGTGAATTATAACTTGGAATGAATAAAAAAGAAGACAAAACTATTAAAGTGGGACAGAAGAGCATTTGATTTGGACCTAACTATAGTATGTAGTTCGTATCATTAGTAAAGGTTGTTGATTTGGTAGGATTGCAACATCTAAGCAGTGCTGACAGTAGTAGGGGGGCATGGACAATGACATTCAAATGCGACAGAGAGAGAACCAACTGGCCTTAGTCCAGTTGGCCACTGGAGCAGTTTGCTTTGGGTGTAGGTGGAGGGGATTGAATCTCCCCTCCTATATTTAAAATGCATCTCATGTGCACCGATTTCTTCTCAAATGTAGTGGGTGTCATAGGACACCTATCTGATTCTGTTGGCACAAAAAATGTGCACATACACAGCGGAAGCAATTTCTAATCACATATAAAAATATGTGGGAAGAAGATGATAAACTCACAAACAAATACTCAATAATTATCTAAGTCATAGCCTCTCGCTCATGACAACTCACAAATAATTTGGAGGCTTTCCCTCAACTCAACTCACTCTTCAAGTAATAATGTGCTAGACTAGTAGTATTTATAGACTACTAATCTTTCCTAAACAAACACAATAGTAAACCAAAACTTACTTGGAACGGAATTGGAGATTTCCTAATCTAATACGAAAACTAAACAAGACATGAAACAAAAACTAAACCAATTAGGAAACTAACTACTAAAGCAGCTTGGTTTAATTATTCTAACATTGCCTCCCTTAAACCAAGCTCTTTATTATGGCTACTGCCAATTCCATCTTGAACTTGAATCTCCATGAAAAACTCAGTTGCTATATAGATGACGTACACCTCCAATTTGTAATTGATCTTCAATGTCATCTTCACACGCGGTAATGGACGAAATTTGTATTTGTCAAACAATTTCTTACCTTGATCACTTCTATCAAAAAATTCAAACATGTTCACCCATTCTTGATCCAATGCTTCATAATTCAATTCCTCCATATCACCAAGTAAATCTCCCAAATATACAAAATCATAATTTCCACCACCAATATTTTCAACAGCACCATATTTTCCCTTTAATTTTTTCATACTAACAACTGTATCAACTTTAATACCATATTTTTCAATCAAATCGTCTACTCCATAATTGATACCAGTCAATTCCAGTGCTTGACTTTTCTCTTCAAACAATCCATCAATCTTGACAAAATCAAAAATTTCTTTATCACCACAATTTTTAGGAATATCTTTAATTTCATCAATGACTTCAATTTCTTCCTCAACCACATGTGAAATTTCTTTTTCAACCACAAATTCTTCATCTTCATGTGCATTTACAATTTCCGTAGTTTCTTCTTTCTTTGTCTCTTCATAAAATTCTAATTCTTCTTCCTCATCACAAATTTCTTCTTTACCATGACCATAAGTCTTCATAAAAAATTTCCAAGCTTCCTTTGCAGTTTTTGCATGTATGAATTTTTTGGATACATGCAACTGGACTTAAGTATTGAGATAATAGAATGCCATGCAATCCAAACGTCTATTTTTCTCCAAATATTTACTTGCATCACTTGATAATTTAACACCTTCAACAGGTTCCTTGAACCCCTTTTGGACAATATTCCAAACTTCAATAATTTGAAAAAAATCTCTTCATCATCATACTCCAAATCTCAAAATCCTTTTTGCCATCAAAAATAAAAATACCACAATGTGGCAAAGAATATGAATTCATACTTCAATTTCACGAACAAACCCTAGGATCAAAACCCAGAGCTCTGATACTACTTGTTGGCATAAAAAACGTGCACATACACAGCAGAAACAATTTCTAATCACATATTAAAATATGTGGGAAAAGGATGAGAAACTTACAAACAAATAATCAATAATTATCTAAGTCGTAGCCTCTCATTTACGACAACTCACAAATAATTTGGAGGCTTTCCCTCAATTCAACTCACTCTTCAAGTAATAATGTGCTAGACTAGTAGTATTTATAGACTACTAATCTTTCCTAAACAAATACAATAGTAAACCAAAACTTACTTGGAACGGAATTGGAGAATTCCTAATCTAATACGAAAACTAAACAAGACATAAAACAAAAACTAAACCAATTAGGAAACTAACTACTAAAGTAGCTTGGTTTAATTATTCTAACAGATTCAGAGGCGGTTTAATCCCATATGACCCAATTGGTCTTAAGAAAGTATAAAGAACTTGGAGAAATCATTTTTTTAATACAAAAAAGTAATTTGTTTCTGTGGGGCAAGGAGTGTGAACTTAATAAAATAAAAGATGAGGCGGAGACCGATTGTTAAATATGCAGCTACCCATTTTCTTTAGTTTATCTACGCTACCTAGTAAAACATATTCCATAAATAATTGATTTAGACATATATGACTTTTTATTAATAAAAATAAATTTTTAATAACATAAATTTACAAAAATATTTGGAAAATACAATCTTATTCTATTCGGGAAGGACTTGCATAGAAACACCAAAATTGTAGACGTCAAGTTTACCTATATACACATTTTTTTTTTTTTTCCTTATAGTGTTAGTGGGAGGGTTCAAACGTAGAATCACTCACATATAATGGCCCTCCCAAATTATCCAACTCATCGATCCCACTTCCCTTCTATACATCTCTATCTATAGTAAGAAATACAAAAATTACAGGCTACAATTTTACCCTTCTATACATGTTTATCCTTTTTTTATATAGTATAAGTGGGAGGGTTAGAATTCAAGACTTCTCACTTGCACTCCCTCCTTCTCCTTCCATACGTTTCTATCTTCTATATACCTGTCAAATGTTAAATTATTTGTAATTGTAAGTTAATAATGTCTACTACATTTTAGGTGTAAATAATTCTAGTTCTATTAATTAATAAATTTTTTAATTTTTCTATCAAATAATAATATATTTAATTAAATTTTAATTCTTTTACAAAAGTGGATTATATGATAACATCGTCAACTCAAAAGAAGTAATAATATGTCAAAATACATTCATATGCACTTTAAAAAGAAAAAAGGAAAAAACAAAAGTTGTCTAACCAGTTGCTTATATTTCATACGCATGATCCCCTGCCCCTCCCCCAAACCCCCTTCTCATGTTCCGCAATTTTAATATTTTGCATGTTTGGTCCTCGCCTAATTTGTAGCCAAAAAAAAAAAATTATTTCAGGTGCCGCACGTCACATGTGCGGCACCCATGGATCAAGAAAAAAAAAAAATTGAGCCACACATGATGGACTTTTTTCCAATGTAGCAATAATTGGAGGAATTTACCCAACGCGAACACGTAGATCAATAGTAAAATCACTTAAGTCAGGTGATTGGGTCCCACATACAAATCTGATGGGGATATTTTAATGTTGTGATGTATCAATAATGAAAATGTTTGGATAGTAGATTATTTGAAATAATTTTTTGAAAAAAATACTGTAACACTTTTTTGATATGATGTATGTGAGATAAAAAAGTGATTGAAAAATATGTTAATGATACAAACAAATAAATTTTGGTAAATAATTTCCTATCCAAACATATTGTTAAATTAAAAAGGTAGACAAACATACTAGCTCTCCTAAAGTCATTAAAAAAAGAGCTAATTTAAACAAATAGTACAATAGGACACGCAACCATTGATTATGAACAATTATTTTATATTATATATATCACATCAAAAAAAAAAAGTAAAAGAATACTATAGTAACTATTTAGGATGGGTTGAGCGTTACGTACCTTTCACTACTCACAAACCCAAACTATTGGAATTCGGACGTTGGTCATTTTTCCTGCTGACGTCAACCACCTCACGTGCAGATTTTGAATTGGATTCCAGATCTGATTTCGTTTGGGAATAATTGCAATTAAAGCCTGATCAGTTTCCGTTCATTAACAAATAATTACCTTACTAACCCGTTTGGATTGCTATTTTTAGAAGTTTCTGTGAAAAAAAATATACTATAACGATTTAGTGCATGTGAAATAAAAAAATAACTGAAAAATATATTCACGAAATATGTAAAAGTTTTGTGCAGAAAATCACAATCAAAGGCCTAAGCAAATCATTTAAGTACAACGGAATTATGAGTAAACATTATCAATTTGAAAAGTATGACTAGTAAACCAGCTTTCACATAAATTATATGAAAACACATATCCATACAAAATGTAAGGTGGAGAAACTGTCCGAGTCTGCCCCATGTTCTTGCTATACTGGAATATGGCTATGCAAATATGTGCATACAAGTACCCAACATATGTCCACACACACGTATGTATAAACTAGATTTGCAAGCTAATTAAGTTTATTTAGGGTGCGTTTGATAAAATGAATTATGAAGATTAAAATTTGAAATCTAAAATCTGAATCCATTAAGTCGGTGAATTATTAAGTAATAAATCTAATATATTTAAATGTATATTATATTAAATGATAAGTGAATAACTTATCACTTATATTTTGGAGCAAGTTTTGTTTAAAAATTCAATGACAATTAATTCAAATATTCTATTTTTTATTATCAAATGCATCTAAGCCCATTGGCATTAGATACTGAATTGGATAATTTGTTGAAGATTATTTGGAATAATTTGTTGAAAAGGCTACTGTAACACTTTTTTGATGTGATGTATGTGAGATAAAAAGGTGATTGAAATTTGTGTAGATGAGGCAAGTAAAAATTTTTAAATAAATTAGAGCAATCCAAACAAACAGAATACACTAACTGCTTGATATAGGTTTGTTATTCAAGGATGAGGCACAACGCGAACGGAAAATTCCTCCAATTATTGCTGCATTCGAGAAAAATCCATCATGTGTGGCTCAATTTTTTTTTTCTTGATCCATGGGTGCCGCACATGTGATGTGTGGCACCTGAAATAAATTTTTTTTTTTGCAGACAATTTCCAAAGGACCAAACTTGCAATTTATATAAAATCTGACTTGGCACGACAATTTCTATGTATCTGGTCCAGTCAAATGTAATAAAAAAAAAAGGAAAAAATAATTCAAGGACCACGAGTTTGTATGGCCTAGAAGGTGGCGTGCCATCAATTATACCGTAGGAGTAGGAGCGTGAATGATAATCATTTGACTAACTTGTCTGCTTTTCATGCATGGATTAACAGTATGGCATTCCTTCCCCCATTTAGTAAATTTTGGTACATGAACTTATTCCTTAAGTTATAGACTTGCACTGTTGGCGCCTTATTCAAGTAAATATATGAATCTTCCATATTCATGCATGTATAATCTAATGATAATAATCTTCATTTATCAGACTTCAGGAAATATTATTTTCACTTCCATTTTTGTTAATCACACTTCTACTACCATTTTAATAATATAATTTTCATTTATTAAACTATATGATAAAACAAATAGTAGAAGTGTAAATAACAAAAAAATGGAGTGCACATAACATTTTCTGAGACTTGTAGCAGGTTCTTTTTTTTTGGAAAATAAATGTAAAACTCAAATTAAAATAAAGAGTCGTGCATCCAGATCAACTGACTTTATTAAGAAGAAGAAGAAAAGTTGCAAATTCCTCCAAGTATTGCTGCATTGGAAAAAAGTCCATCATGTGTGGCTCAATTTTTTAAGGGAAAAGTATTGTGTATTCTAAAAATATAAAAGATGTAATATATATACATCAAGTTCGAGAATTTAATAAACGGGTGCTTGTGAATATTGAGGTTAAGGTGGGATTTATGGTTGGTGAATATTGAGGTTAAGGTGGGAGTTATAGTTTATGGTTAAAAAAAGTAAACACAAGGCTTTTAGTTTTTAGGTATATTATGAAAAATGTTTTTTTTATTATGAAAGTAGAGAAGTTCTAATATATATACATCAATGAAACAACTTACTTAACGATCGCTTGTGAATATTGGGATAAATGTGGAAGTTATGGGTTATGGTTAAAACAAAAAAATGCGATGATTTGGCGGGTTTTTAGGGTTAAGGGTTTAGAGTTTTAAGGGTTTTTAGAGTTTAGGGTTGAGGGTTTTAAGGGTTTTTAGAGTTTAGAGTTTTAGGATTGAGGGTTGTAAGGGTTCTTAGAGTTTAGGGTTTTAGGGTTTTAGGGTTTAGGGTTGCAAGGCATAGTATATAAAAATAAATCCGGGGTTGAAGGGAAAAAAATATTTCATAGTAATAAATAAAATTTAAACAGAGAAAATTTTATTGATTTGATAAAAATTGAGAATCCAATGTGTTAAAATGCAGTATAAAAAAAGAAGAGTTATATTAGGAAAAAAGTTGATGATATTAAGAACATATAAAAGTTGTAAAATATATACATCCATGAGAGAATTTAAATAATAGGTGCTTGTGAGTACTGGGTTTACGGTGGGAGTTATAATTAATGGTTAAAAAAAGTTGACGCATGGGTTTTAGGTTTTAGGGCTTAGGGTTTTAGGGTTTAAGGTTTAGGGTTAAGGATTGAGGGTTTAGGGTTTAGGGCTTTAGCGTTTTACGGTTTTAGGGTTTAAGGGTTTAGGGTTATATCGATTAGGTTTTAGGGGTTTAGGGTCTAGGGTTTAGGATTTTAGCGTTTTGCAGGTTTAGGTAGGGGTGGGCACGGGTCGGGTACCCGCCCCTAACGGAATTTGGTTGACCCGACCCTAACCTATCGGGTCAGCAAATTTCCGACCCTAACCCGACCCTAACTTTCAAAATTTTTTTTTTTTTTTTTATTTTTTTACCCTAACTTTCAATTTACTATTGATAAATGACCACATTTTATTAAAGATTTAACAGTCTAAAACCAATTCATTTCAAAAATCCAAGATCCAACACATTTCATCAAAGATTTAACAATTCAAAATCAACACATCAATATTCTATCACACATTTCATCCAACAATCAAACCAGTCTCTCAACTCTCAAGTATCCAATACAAATTAAAGTTACAATATCTAATAGACAAAATAAAGTTTCATTACATTTTTTAATACAATTTAAGCTGAAAAGTTTTGATTGTAGGTGCTTAATTACAGAGAAAAAGTCAAACAACCACACCAACCTAGTATTTACTACCACTACTACTAGTCTATAAAAATGAATTGCTAATATGATAATTTAAAAAATAAAATGTCCCCAAACCAATAGCAATAACAAAATTATGAGCTAACCCCCAAGTAGAGAATAGTAGAGGATAAATTACCTTAAGCAACATTTTCTTGTTACACTTGATAGAAAAATTGAATTACCTTTAGCAACATTTTCTTGGTACACTTGATAGAAAAGTTGAAGGAATAGGAGGATAATAGGTTGAACTTTTACTAGAATTTCAACGGTGGTCATTGGTCGATATTTTGGAGAGAAAAATGTGGAGGTTTGGAGTTGGAGGCGGAGTGAAGATAAGAATCGAATGTACTACTACTGCTTGGGTGTTCAATTAGGGTTAAAACTTAAAATATATTAAATAATATATTGACCCTAATTTTTTAATATTTATACAATATACCTACTGGTCTGCCTGCACTGGTTTTATTTTCCGACCCATACCCGATATTTACTGGCACCCTAATATGATCCGATGAGAAAAATCGGATCGGGTACCCTAAATTTCGAATCGGGTCGGGTCGGATCGGATGGGTTTTCGGATCGGCGGGTTTTTTTGCCCACCCCTAGGTTTAGGCTTTAAGGGTTTAGGGTTTCTAGGGTTTAGGATTTTAGCATTTTACGAGTTTAGGGTTTTAGCGTTTTACTGGTTTAGGGGGTTTTGGGTTTAAGGTTCATATGACATTGATCCTCCAGAGTGTACTATGGTTTCACCCCAGTATAACTGAATTAATAGGCAGTGGGTGTCCGACATTTGAATAATGTTCCTAACTGTTTCATGTTAGTTCAAAAAATTTAACTATCAATTACCAAATTTTAAATTTAATTGTAGTCACTAATAAAAGTACAATATTAATTTTCAAGAAATACTTACAAAACAAAGCTTACAAATTTTCGCATATTTATTTACGTACAGTATAATTTAAATTGTCGTAACCCTAAATAAATATCGTAACATATATTTTCAAATCTCTAACAATCATATCTAAACAATAATTTAATGCAATTTAAAAATCATTAATTACTACATCGTTCGACTTCATATATTTGACTTATTTATTGTCCGTAAAAATACAATACAATTTTTTGCAATTAATTATGAAACCATATTACAATTATTTACTTTTCTTGCACCGCCACACCATCTTTTTAATTTTGTTATTTGCGTATCTTATAATTTAAATAGTCGCAACTAACTAAAATCCCGGTTTCTATTTTATACTCTCTAACAACCATCTCCTAATTATAATACAATTTTTTAAATATAATACATTTTTTTTATTTCAGGTATTATATTAAATTAAATGTGGAATATTTAATTTTACTACGTTTTTAGTCGCACGTAACTAAAATACCTGGTATATATTTTCTACTCTCTAACGACCATTTCCTAATTATAATACAATTTTTTAAATATACTATGTTATTTGTAATTTCATCTAATTTATAAAATATTATGTGGAATATTTAAATAAACATTACTTCATCAAATATACATATAATTACTTAAATATAATTTTAATACAATAGTCTTGCATTTTCGGAATTTAAATACACATGCATATATATTAAGTAGAATGTACCTGCATGTGCGGAAGTTGGCTCATGGCCATGTGCGGGGAGCAGACAAGTCTGCTTTTTCAGAAAAGAATCAAACAAAGTACTGTTTTCACTAGGAAATTTTGAACATGACTGCTATTTTTTGTGATTTAATTTGCTTTTCTTCGATTCTTCTTTTTCATCTTGCCATAATTTTCCTTCATCCAATTTCGAAACAATTCGTTATTACTACTGTCATGAGGTTTAAAGTACTATTTTGTGATGCTTATATTATGGCTTCAAACAAATTTTTAGGGGTTGATTGTTATGGACGGTTGATTTTGGCCCCGATACATTGGAGGATTGGAGTTAGAACCCAGTTTTTATTTGAATCTGCAAGTGGGGACGGATATTTTTTGTGGATTTAGTTCAATGAGGAACTTTCAAGTTTTTTATCTGGAAATTCAGGAATTTGGTTGTGTTCGTATCTCTTTTCTTCCTTCAGCTCCTAATTTGGGAAAAAAACATTTCTGGAGTTTATTGATCTGTGAAAAAAAATTGTTGTTGAAAAAGATATTTACTGAGCTTTATGAAGGATTTGTATTTCCTGACAAAATTTTTCCAATTTTCACCAGCTTCTTCCAAACATACGGATTTCACTCAATTGCATTTGTGGATTTCTTGGATTAGTTTACAGTTAATTTTTTTTAATATTTTGCCTTTTGGTTTCTGATAGTATTTTTATGTTTATATCTCTTTACTTTGGATTTTTTATTCCTTTATTATCAGAACATCTTCAGTCTATGCTTTGATACAGTAATCTTTAAAAGATAGGTGAACAGAAAATGTTAGAGTATAAATAAGAAATTGTCAAAATTTTCGAAGACATCGGAATTCGTGCTACAGAGAAAAGTTCCAGAATAAGTAATCACCAGTATACTTAACAAAATTTTTCTGTAGGAATTCTGGTCCAGTGTTATTGACTATTATATACCCAAAAAAGAATGAGAAGGAAACGTGGCAGCTTGAACTATTTTTGTTTCTTTTAACCATTTTCTTCTCTACATCTGTAAAGTTCACAATAATTGAGGTTTCGTGATGAAAATTTCGTGCTACACCTCCCCCTCTTTTATAGAAATCGATCGGTTAGAGAAATAACAGCAGCAACTAGTGTAGCTTTCGTGATGAAAAATTTTGTAAATTTAAGTTTGTTTGGATAGAAGATTATTTGAAATAATTTTTTGAAAAAAAATACTGTAGTACACTATAGCACTTTTTTGATGTGATATGTGTGAGATAAAAAGATATTTAAAAAATGTGTTGACGGTTCAAATAAATAAATAATGGGAGTAAATTTCCTATCCAAACAATTAATTATTATCTTTCGTGATGAAGTAAAATGTGCAATCAAGAGCACAGCTTGACAATGCCACGTGATAGAGACACAAAATGAGAAATTATTGGACTTGGTTACACATGATGCCAAAAATACCTAAAGCTGTTTCAGTCTGATTTGGTTGAGGGGACAAAAAGCTGTTTTCAGGGGCACGTAGGTGTGTATTGTTGAACCAGTCTAAGTGCAAAGCAGACTTTTTTCATATTTTTTTTCCGTCCTTTGTCCATTATTATTATTTATTATTTATTACAACGCAAACAAAAAACCTTAATCCTTAAAAGTTAGAAGTTAAAAGCTTCAAAACCAACTCTTCCCAGAACTGACTATCCGTCGCTTGCCAAATAGACACGTTGATATGAAACTACAGGATTGAGAGAACAAGTTTCATTCCAAGTCAAAAATATCATCACTAAGTAGAAATTTGTTTGTTTGACAAAAAAAAAAAAAGGCGTAGAAATTAGTCTGTCAACTTTTTTTTTTTTTGGGTCACCATTCATTGGATGTACGCATTGCCCAGCTCTGGTGATAAAGAATTTTGATTCCCATGCTACAAATCTTCATTAACCTTGGAATGAGTTTTGAAATGTCAACAAGAAATTCAAGGATGATAATGACTAAATTGGAATGGTAAATTTTGTGGAAGATCGTTGATTGTCAATTAAATAAACCATATTCTTGATCATCAATTCGGTGGTTGAGGGGGTTGGGGCATTAATCCAGCATTAGTTACAGGTGACTCCCACCATTGGCTTATTTAAGCAGTTTTTGCATCAACAGAACTTATCTAGACTCAACATGGAGAACGGAAATCATGCTAGTCTTGTATGCAAAACACTTGTGAAGAGCAATAAAGCTATGGAGAATAGGAATCACTGCACTGAAGCCAAAGAAAAGCCTGAATCACACCCCATGAATGGTGGAGATGATTCTAAGAGCTATGCTCAAAATTCCAGCTATCAGGTACTCTTTAATTTCACCCATATGAATTGACATTGTGCATCACATGCTACTCAATTGACATTGTGCATGTGAATTTTTGTGTCACACTTCTTGTAGAAAGGGGTGATTGAAGCTGCAAAAGCTGAAATTTTACTAGCAATTAAGGAGAAGCTAGACTTCAAGACCGACTGGCCAAGGACATTTGTGATTGCTGATTATGGCTGTTCCACTGGACCCAATACGTTCTTTGCAATGCAGAACATCGTTGAAGCAGTGGAGCTAAAGAACAAGTCCCTGCAACACCCTCCAGTCATCGACTTCCATGTTTTCTTCAATGATCTTGTAGACAATGATTTCAATACTCTCTTCAAATCCCTCCCTTCCGCCCGGAAATACTTTGCTGCAGCTGTGCCTGGCTCCTTCTACGAGCGATTATTCCCTAAAGCTAGCCTTCATTTGGCAAATTCTTCTTATGCGCTCCATTGGCTTTCCAAGGTTCCAGAAGAAGTTAGAGATCAGAATTCATTGGCATGGAACAAAAGCAGGACATATTGTTCTGGCACCAACAAAGAAGTCACAGGGGCATATTTTGCTCAGTTCAGGAAAGATCTCAACAGGTTTCTGAATGCTAGGGCAGAAGAACTTGTTGGAGGCGGCCTTTTGGTGATTCAGTTACCCGGTGTTCCGAGCGGCGCCCTTCCCTTTAATACTGGCGCAGGCTTCCTCCAAGAGCTGCTAGGACCATGTCTTTTTGAGATGGCCGACTTGGTAGGATCTGACAATTTACATCTTCTTTTTCTTTCTTCTTTTTTAATAGTTTAAATAATAATCCAGTTTGCTAATTTGATCTGTAATGCAAGTATCGGGGTTACACTCATCAGTTCAAATGATTTCTTCTGATTTTGAGGCTGCTTGTCTGTGCACGCTGCAGGGATTTATCAGTCATGAAAAAGTGCATTCGTTCAACTTGCCAATGTACTTTCCATCAATTGAAGAATTAAACCTGGTTGTAAAAGGGAATGGCCATTTTACAGCAGAAAGAATAAAGATATTGAATCACCCAATGCAGCACTTGCCTTTTGATGCAAAAATGACTTGCTTGCAGTTTAGATCTATTTTTGAGGGCTTCATCAAAGACCATTTCGAAGTAGACACTGTGGATCAGCTTTTCGATCTATATGCTAAGAAACTTGCAGAGAGTTGCTCAATATTTGATCAGGAAATCCGCAAAGATGTTGACCTGTTTGTGCTGCTAAAACGCGTCTGTTGAAGGGTTAATATTTTGGTTAATTTACTATCTACACAGATTGTCTTCTTTTTTTTCCCCATATATCACTTCTTTTCTTGTCAGATGTCAATTTTTTCTTTTGGTGATGATGTCAATTTTAGTGTCCTTTTCCATTTTTATGGAGTAATGATATGGCAATTATTCTATGGAATAAATATTGTTTTAATAAAAATTTATATTTTTAATAATTCTGGTCAATCTCATATTAAATACATCCTATAACCTCAATTAGGAAGTGATATCGATAGTTATTAATCAATTTTTTTAATTATATCCTTTCAGTCAAAGGTATAAGACAATAACTAGACTAATAGACAATTGAGAAGTAATTTTGATTGGTACAATTCATTATTTCATTGGAATATTTAACACGATCATGAAGAACACATTTATGCAAAATCAAAAAATGCTTTTTCGATGATAAAAATTTGCATGGCAGTAATTTTCATGTGCATAAGCCCGGACAGAAATGTGCCAAATTAGAAACTGGCCAATTAACTTAGAAAAATTCGCAAATTTTAAATCTGAAGTGAGGTTGTGTAGGATTGGCAAGAATAGTAAACTTCATCTGCGTAAGCCAAGATAGAAATGTCTCAAATCAGTAACATGCCATTAACTTAGAAATTTACAATTTATCATCCTTAATTGAAATTTACAGGAACTATTTAAGATAAGATTGGCAAGGACATGTAAAATATCATAAATTACAATATGGTGACATCTATTTTTTTTTTTGCGGCAAGCCTCGTACACGGGAGTGGGATGCCAACCTATATTTTATTAATTTTAAAATGAAAAGTACAAAGAGGGGATTAGGCCTTACCTCTTGGACTAGTTGCTTACGAAGTCAATAAGGTGACGTTGCATAAATTTGTCAAGATAAAGGTGGATAAGTTGTGTACACTGTATAGTAAACTATCTTATTCCACAAGACACAATTAAGAGAAAGGAGAAAGAAGAAAAGATGAGGCTGGTTTTTCTTCAAGAAAGTATCCCATGGGGTCAGTTGGTGATAGTTTGGGTATGTTGAAAACTCTTGGAAGTAGGGAATCAAGTTTTTCAGATTTGGTTGTGAAATATCTAGCACAATTTGTGCATTTTGAAATCAGTCTTCCCGTGTGAGTTTTTGGGTGAAATTTGGTAGGAACTTAGACTATATATAGTAGAGTTAGTGTACCAAATTTGGTAATTTTTTAGTAAGAATTCGTCACTCAAATGAGGCGTAAAACATGCCCTGCAAAACTAGAAATTCAGAAAAATCAGAGTGTTGAACCTGCCCGGTTTGAACAACTATATTTTCTTACTCGAGAGTCAGAATCGAGTGCCGTCAGTGGTGTTTGAAACTAGATTAATAGGGATTTTAACCGTGTGAATTTTAGAGGCTAATTCATTTTCTATGATTTTTGGAAAATTTCCAAAGTATGCTGGAAAATCAGCCTGTGCTGTCATGTTTTTCACTGTAGCAGTATTTTAAACGAAAATTTGGGCAGTTTCTGTCTGGAATTTTATCAAGGTATCTTCTACAAAGTTTTAGAAATTTTAATAAGGTTTCTAACGGTACCAACCTTGCAAAATTTGGACTTATACAACTCAAGTTACGATTTTTACAAGAATTCTGCTCAAATTGAAAGTTTAATGAACCTTCTCTTTCTTGAACTAGATTGGACCAATGAACTAGAAAACTTATTTCCGTTGTTCTTTTAATTATTTTAGGGAGTGGTACTGATTTGCTTTCGGAGAAAAACTTGGACTCCGAACCCTACTTTGTCGGTGAGTTTCCAATGCATGTTATTTGCTTTAGTTAAATTCTTTGTGTGAACGTGTTATGTACTTGTTTACTTGAAAATGAGATTGTTGAACCACTCACTTAGGGAGGGTATACTTTATTGCTCTCTTTTAAGTAGAGTTGGTGACATAATTACTTTTGCATGTGTTAATACTTGTGGAGAAAGTGTTTATAAAACTACTCTTGGCCACGTCCTTTGAGTAGTTAAGTGTTAAGTGTTTCGGATTGCGGGCGGGGTCAAGGGGGAAGTTTGGTGGAAGGAAATGGTTGTAAAGAGTTGTCTACTTGGATTGGAAAGTCAACGGAGTGTCGACTACTTGAAATGACCGTGCATTGTGGACCTGAACTCCTGAGAGCTCCTGTATCCTACTTGTGTGTTATGTGATTTCTTTACTTGTTTTAAAATGTCATTTATTTTGCTTTATGCCTGTGCATGTTCTTTTGAAAATTCACGAGCTTCTATCTCACCCCGTTCCCATTTTGTTTTTCCTTAACAGGTGACGGGAATCCAGAGATCTAGATAGGTCTAGTATCTACTTTTGGCTTTTGTCCCGAGTTTGGGAGTATGAATTGTACTTTCTTTTGGTTTTGTATATTTCGACTCATGGGAATGTATTAGGTTTTGAATTGAAGCTTTAGGTGCTTTTGAGCTGACATTGTACTCTAAGCTTAAATGTTATTCTACAGTTTCCATTCTCACTTCTGATTTGAATTTTAGATTTATCCTTTAGTGTTAGTTTTCTCGAATGCTTGAGTCCTGGCGGGAGTTAGGCAGGCAGCCCGCCAACCCTTTGGTTAGCCTTAGAAGGAAGTGGGGCTGTCACACTTTCTGTTTTGCAAAACGAGACCAGCCTTTACTCAGGTTTATGAGGATTCCATTTTTCAGGACTATCCCAATAGTCCAATTAGCTCCATCAGAATCTATAATGTTCACAGACTGTTGAACATTATGTAAGTAAGTCCGAGAAAATTTGTATGGAACGTAGAGGATGAAATATTGGGTGATATTGTAGCGCTTCACCGTGACTGAGAAGAAGGGTTTGTCTGAAGTGAAACTTTTTGGATCAGAAATCTATCTTGTGCTTCGTCTGTTGCTTGCAGTTGGTTTTTTCTGTATGGCCTTTGAAGAGGTTGGTTTGTCAGAGCTTTCTATACCGAAAAGAGCCTATGCAAAGGGAAGAGCGGGCTTGTGCAGATCTTCATCAGTGTGATGGCTGTTGTCTGAAGAAGATAACATGTCTATGTACTCTGGGGTATTTATTTCAAACTCGGATGGATAGTCTATTTCTGCTCCGGATGTGTCGAAAACTGCAACATGGAAATGTGGGCCACCCTCATATTTGAACCATAGAGAATAGTTGTTGGTGATTGAGTGGTTGAGAACAAATTCTTTCCAACCATGATAGAAATAGAGACCGTTTTGTTTCTTCTCGACAGTCAAATGGTAATGTGCACCGGTCCTAAGATGGAGCACTACATTGGAGGGGATTTCTGGGCCAAAATCTTTGACAAAGTGTTGTGGGAGCTGCAATTCTCCATTGTTTAGAATGTGGCTTGTGATAATGCAGCAGAAATGTCGGTATTTTGAAGTGGAGGTTTCACTGGGCTTGTCCATTGTTGGTGCTGTTTTGATGGATGAGGGGGGTATTTATTTATTTTTTTTATAAGAAGTAGAAATGAGTAATGCAGGAAAAGAGATTAGTATTCAAATGTCTTTGAACGAATAACGTTAAAAAAGTGACTTTCATTTTTATTCTTTTAGTTGAATTATTATTATTTTATTAATTAAAGGGAGAATGAGAGATGAAAAAATATGTGGGTTATGTGGATTATGTGTGAAATAATATGAATTGTGTAAAGTGAAAATATATGAAATTCTTTTTACAGGAAAGAGGAATGAAAACTGAGATGCTTTTCTTTTCCAACGGAATTCGGAAAACTGTATGAATTATTACTGAGCACATAATGGGGAAAAACATGGATTTAAAAGGATGAATTTAAAAAACATAAATGTAAAAATGAAGGGTTAAATGTAATCTGTGAAGTTGAAGAGTGAAAGTGAATTTGCAGCTTTATTAATAGACTAAGGTTAAGCATAATAATTGTAGCTAATTGATGATAGGTTGCTAAATAAAGCCGAAATTATAAGGAACAGTTAGAGAAAACAGAAAAATAAAAATATGAAAAAATTAGTTATGGTTTGTATGTAGGATTAATGTGCAAATATCATGTGTGAAATGCAAAAGGAAAAGGGGGGAGGAGAAATAGAACATAAAAGAAACAGGAAAATATAGACTAATAATCATTAAAGGGAAAGTAAGATACATTGTTAGTCAACAGGAAGAAGAACAATCGAGTATGAAAACGTGGGGTGAGGTGTGGTGGATAGGAGCGGTGAATGCTTGGACCGACAGTGCGCAGAATTCTCAAGGTGCAGGGGAAAAGAAAACTGAGAGAAGAAGAAGAAGAATATATGAGTTTAACTGAAACCCTAGGGGAAGAGGGGAAGGAGATTTTTCAGAGGGAAGATGGGCAATTTTATGTGAGAGGGGAAGATTTGTATAGCAGGAACAAATGATTTACCTTATGAGGAGGATAACAGGAATGGAAGTTTAAAGGGTTTGGATTTTTGTGGAATCAGCATTCATGGAGTGGCAGGGGAATTTGGAGCTGTGGGAAGAGGATGCTGGAACGGTAGGGCCAAGAAGAAGATTCGGTAGATAAATAAACTGGGGTGATTAATAGGAAGGATTGTAATCCTAAGTGACAATGAAATGTCGGTTTTGGCCTTTTCTTAGTTAATATGACAAAATAAAAGAAATGTTAAAGTTTGTGAATATGAGGTATGAATAATTAACCTTCATTAAATATATTCTAAACTTGTATTTTTTGTTCGATAAGTGTATGTTAAAAAAATTGTTAATATTTACATGATGGGTGAAAATGTATGTTTTATGCATAAGTGTATGTCATTTACAAATAGTTTTGCATGGTAATTGTTAGTAATATAGATACAATTGGATGGAAAATATTTGTATGTTTGTTATAAATATGATTTTGTAGGATTCAAATAATGAGTAATTATAAGCAAGACAGATTCATCAAGATCTTTAATTGTTTTCTGTTGGAAATTTAATTTGAATATGTGGTTAGAGTAGTTGTAAATTTTTTTTTTCTGTATTCCTTTTGTGCCAATTTTACAAAGTTACACCAATTCGTTGCAATGTTATACCAATTACTTGACATGTTATACCAAGGCACACAGATTACTGAGAATACACAACTAGTATGAGGCAAAATCTATATTATATAGTTGATTTGGGTGGCGGATAATCACACTTGTTGAGTACGATCAACTTATAATTTATGAATTTCTGAGAAATTAAAAGGTTGAATTTGTTAAATTACGAAATTGCAAAATATGTAATCTAAAATATTTGATTGTATATGATAGTTTATGATAAATGAATAACTTATCACCTAGTTTTTAACATTGATATGACACCCAAAAATATATTATAATATGCATATCATTTGAAAGTCGCAAATAAGCTTTCTACATATAATGCTTAACTTGGAAAATATAATATAAAATATACGTGTGTTTAAATTTTGATGTTAAAATGCATTGAATATCTTATAGGGAGAATAGGGGATTGGAATAATCTTATATGCCTCTACCTGAGTTAAATTTACATAATTAATATAAATGTATTCTTGCACTCTTATGCCCTTTTAGAAAAGTGATATGACAATTTAATTTTATTGTGTTACTAAAATATATATTTGTTGCGCTTACGCTTAATGTCTAAATACGTTTGTTCTCACTCTACAATATTAAGTTACGCACGACACTTGTATTCATTGTCGTTTTGTCGACTTTTTGGGTGTGGTTGTTTGTCCATTTGGTATCTTGTTTGCCAATTATATGGGAAAAGAAAGATTACACCAAATGTTCAAAGTTACACCAATTGTTGCAATGTTATACCAATTACTTGACACGTTACACCAAAACACACAGATTGCTGAGAATACACAACGCGTACGAGGCAAAATCTATATTCTATAGTTGATTTGGGTGGCGGATAATCACACTTGTTGAATATGGTCAACTTATAATTCACGAATTTCTAAGAACCTAAAATGTTGAATTTGTTAAATTATGAAATTGTGAAATATGTAATCTAAAATATTTAATTTTATATGATAGTTTATGATAAATGAATAACCTATCACCTAATTTTTAACATTGATATGACACCCAAAATATATTATAATATGCATATTATTTGAAGGTACGCAAATAAACTTTCTACATTACATATAATGCACTTAATTTGGAAAGTATAATATTAAATATATTTCATTTTATTCTATGTTGATTTCATGTAATAATTTTGTCCAATGTAATACCTCAACTTATATTCCGGTTCCAATTGAGGATGAGATCCGGTTGGAACGGAATATAAGTTGAAAAATGCATTGAATATCTTATAGGAGAATAGGGATTGGAATAATCTTATATGCCTCTACCTGAGCTAAATTTACATAATTAATATAAATGTATTCTTGCACTCTTATGCCCTTTTAGAAAAGTGATATGACAATTTAATTGTATTATGTTACTAAAATATATATTTGTTGCGCTTAGGCTTAATGTCTAAATACGTTTGTTCTCACTCTACAATATTAAGTTAAGCACGTCACCTGTATTCGTTGTCGTTTTGTCAAATTTTTGGGTGTAGTTGTTTGTCCACTTGGTATCTTGTTTGCCAATTACGTGAAAAAATAAAGATTACACCAAATATTTACAAAGTTACACCAATTGCTTGAAACGTTATACCAATTACTTGACACGTTATTCCAAGACACACAAATTGCTGAGAATACACAACGCATACGAGGCAAAGTCTATATTCTATAGTTGATTCAGGTGGCGGATAATCACACTTGTTGAATACGGTCAACTTATAATTCACAAATTTCTGAGAACTTAAAATGTTGAATTTGATAAATTACGAAATTGTGAAATATGTAATCTAAAATATTTGATTGTATATGATAGTTTATGATAAATGAATAACCTATCACCTAGTTTTTAACATTGATATGACACCCAAAAATATATTATAATATGCATATCATTTGAAGGTACTGCAAATAAACTTTCTACGTACATATAATGCGCTTAATTTGAAAAGTAAAATATAAAATATACATGTGTTTAAATTTTGATATTAAAATGCATTGAATATCTTGTAGGGAGAATAGGGGATTGGAATAATCTTATATGCCTCTACCTGAGCTAAATTTACATAATTAATATAAATGTATTCTTGTACTCTTATGCCTTTTTAGAAAAGTGATATGACAATTTAATTGTATTATGTTACTAAAATATATATTTGTTGCGCTTACGCTCAATGTCTAAATACGTTTGTTCTCACTCTACAATATTAAGTTACTCATGTCACCTGTATTCGTTGTCGTTTTGTCGACTTTTTGGGTGTGGCTGTTTGTCCACTTGGTATCTTGTTTGCCAATTATGAGGGAAAACAAAGATTACACCAAATGTTTACAAAGTTACACCAATTCTTTGCAATGTTATACCAATTACTTGATATGTTATAGCATGACACACAGATTGCTGAGAATATGCGACACGTACAAGGCAAAATCTATATTCTATAGTTCATTTGGGTGGCGGATAATCACACTTGTTAAATACGGTCAACTTATAATTCACAAATTTCTGTGAACTTAAAAATGTTGAATTTGTTAAATTACGAAATTGCAAAATATGTAATCTAAAATATTTGATTGTATATGATAGTTTATGATAAATGAATAACTTATCACCTAGTTTTTAACATTGATATGACACCCAAAAATATATTATAATATGCATATCATTTGAAAGTACTGCAAATAAGCTTTCTACGTACATATAATGCGCTTAATTTGGAAAATATAATATAAAATATACGTGTGTTTAAATTTTGATGTTAAAATGCATTGAATATCTTATAGGGAGAATAGGGGATTGGAATAATCTTATATGCCTCTACCTGAGTTAAATTTACATAATTAATATAAATGTATTCTTGCACTCTTATGCCCTTTTAGAAAAGTGATATGACAATTTAATTTTATTGTGTTACTAAAATATATATTTGTTGCGCTTACGCTTAATGTCTAAATACGTTTGTTCTCACTCTACAATATTAAGTTACGCACGACACTTGTATTCATTGTCGTTTTGTCGACTTTTTGGGTGTGGTTGTTTGTCCATTTGGTATCTTGTTTGCCAATTATATGGGAAAAGAAAGATTACACCAAATGTTCACGAAGTTACACCATTTCGTTGCAATGTTATACCAATTACTTGACACGTTACACCAAAACACACAGATTGCTGAGAATACACAACGCGTACGAGGCAAAATCTATATTCTATAGTTGATTTGGGTGGCGGATAATCACACTTGTTGAATATGGTCAACTTATAATTCACGAATTTCTAAGAACCTAAAATGTTGAATTTGTTAAATTATGAAATTGTGAAATATGTAATCTAAAATATTTAATTTTATATGATAGTTTATGATAAATGAATAACCTATCACCTAATTTTTAACATTGATATGACACCCAAAAATATATTATAATATGCATATTATTTGAAGGTACCGCAAATAAACTTTCTACGTACATATAATGCACTTAATTTGGAAAGTATAATATTAAATATATGGGAAAATAGCCAATTTCATACCTAGACTTTTATTCTATGTGATTTCATACCCAAGTAATAATTTTGTCCAATGTAATACCTCAACTTGTATTCCGGTTCCAATTGAGGATCTCTGCGCGCCATCGGTCGAAATCACTTAAGCTCCTAATTGACCACCTAAACAAGGGCAATATGGGTACTTCAGTCCCGGATATGTACTTCTCATCCACTCCCTCTTTGTCCTCAATTTTTCCATTAGGTATATCCTAATGCTTTCGAGCATACCAAAAATCATGCTTTCCCAATTGGCAAGAAAGGATATTATTTGTGCTGGCAAGCTTTTTTGTAACCGCTTTTCAACATATTCAATTCTGTTTGAACCATTTCGTAGCAAATACCTATGTGGGAGCACCTCAAGGGAACGGTTTTGAAAGACCGGTGGCACTATTCACATCTTTTGCCCTTCATGGATGGATTGGATCTATGGCGGATTGCAATTCCAACTTGAGCATCATTTGTTCCCCAGGTTGCCAAGGTGCCATCTCGGAGAATTTCTGCCCCTAGTCCGGGACCTCTGCAAGAAGCACAATTTGCCTTACGAGTTATGGCTTCTATCATGCCAATTTGACAACAATCAAGACTCTGAGCGCATTGCGGTAGCGATCTCACCAACCCTATTCCACAGAATTTGCTCTGGGAAGCTTTCAACACTCTTGGCTGAGGATTTGTTGGCAGATGCATCGAATCTGTTCTTCTTCTTCTTCTTCTTTTGGTTGTGCAAGTCATTACAGATCAGGGACTGAAGTACCCATATTGCCCCTGTTTAGGTGGTCAATTAGGAGCTTAAGTGATTTCACGGTGAGAGATCCTTGGAACCGGAATATAAGTTGAGGTATTACATTGGACAAAATTATTACTTGGGTATGAAATCGACATAGAATAAAAGTCTAGGTATGAAATTAGCGATTTTCCCTAAATATATATGTGTTTAAATTTTGATGTTAAAATGCATTGAATATCTTATAGGGAGAATAGGGGATTGGAATAATCTTATATGCCTCTACCTGAGCTAAATTTACATAATTAATATAAATGTATTCTTGCACTCTTATGCCCTTTTAGAAAAGTGATATGACAATTTAATTGTATTATGTTACTAAAATATATATTTGTTGCGCTTAGGCTTAATGTCTAAATACGTTTGTTCTCACTCTACAATATTAAGTTACGCACGTCACCTGTATTCGTTGTCGTTTTGTCAAATTTTTGGGTGTGGTTGTTTGTCCACTTGGTATCTTGTTTGCCAATTACGTGAAAAAATAAAGATTACACCAAATGTTTACAAAGTTACACCAATTGCTTGAAACGTTATACCAATTACTTGACACGTTATTCCAAGACACACAAATTGCTGAGAATACACAACGCGTACGAGGCAAAGTCTATATTCTATAGTTGATTTAGGTGGCGGATAATCACACTTGTTGAATACGGTCAACTTATAATTCACAAATTTCTGAGAACTTAAAATGTTGAATTTGATAAATTACGAAATTGCGAAATATGTAATCTAAAATATTTGATTGTATATGATAGTTTATGATAAATGAATAACCTATCACCTAGTTTTTAACATTGATATGACACCCAAAAATATATTATAATATGCATATCATTTGAAGGTACCACAAATAGGCTTTCTACGTACATATAATGCGCTTAATTGGGAAAATATAATCTAAAATATACATGTGTCTAAATTTTGATGTTAACATGCATTGAATATCTTATAGGAAGAATAGGAAATTCGAATAATCTTATATGCCTCTACCTGAGCTAAATTTACATAATTAATATAAATGTATTCTTGTACTCTTATGCCCTTTTAGAAAATTGATATGACAATTTAATTTTATTATGTTACTAATATATATATTTGTTGCGCTTACGCTTAATGTCTAAATACATTTGTTCTCACTTTACAATATTAAGTTACGCACGTCACCTGTATTCATTGTTGTTTTGTCAACTTTTTGGGTGTGGTTGTTTGTCCACTTGGTATCTTGTTTGCCAATTACGTGGAAAAACAAATATTACACCAAATGTTTACAAAGTTACACCAATTGATTGAAATGTTATACCAATTACTTGACACGTTATTCCAAGACACAAAAATTGGTAAGAATACACAACGCGTACGAGGCAAACTCTATATTCTATAGTTGATTTGGGTGGCGGATAATCACACTTGTTGAATACGGTTAACTTATAATTCACGAATTTCTGAGAACTTAAGATGTTGAATTTGTTAAATTACGAAATTACGAAATATGTTATCTAAAATATTTGATTGTATATGATAGTTTATGATAAATGAATCACATATCACCTAGTTTTTAACATTGATATGACACCCAAAAATATATTATAATATGCATATCATTTGAAGGTACCGCAAATAAGCTTTCTACGCACATATAATGCGCTTAATTGGGAAAGTATAATATAAAATATACATGTGTTTAAATTTTGATGTTAAAATGCATTGAATATCTTATAGGGAGAATAGGAAATTGGAATAATCTTATATGCCTCTACCTGAGCTAAATTTACATAATTAATATAAATGTATTCTTGTATTTTTATGCCTTTTTAGAAAAGCGATATGACAATTTAATTTTATTATGTTACTAATATATATATTTGTTGCGCTTGCGCTTAATGTCTAAATACATTTGTTCTCACTCTACAATATTAAGTTACACACGTCACCTGTATTTGTTGTCGTTTTGTCGACTTTTTGGGTGTGGTTGTTTGTCCACTTGGTATCTTGTTTGCCAATTACGTGGAAAAACAAAGATTACACCAAATGTTTACAAAGTTAAACCAATTGCTTGAAATGTTATACCAACTACTTGACACGTTATACCAAGACACACAGATTGCTGGGAATAGATAACGCGTAGTAGGCAAATTCCATGTAGCAACAGTCATGTATAACTAACACCCCCTGTAGATTTATACATTTCGCTTACATCTCATGTCCTTAATTTGAAACCCAAATGCTTATTGCATAGAAACAAGAGTAACTCTGTTACCTTTGAAGATATAACTATGTTTAATGCTTCTATGGAGCGAGAAAATTACTTCACTTGTACTAAATTAGTTAAAACTACGATATAAAACATTTACAAATTTTGTTATAAGGTGGCTCTATGCCATTTAGCAAGTCTAATCCCAAACATTTAGAAATTCGTACTAACGGTGAGAAACTGTAATGGCAGCATCCTCAAGAACTTTATCGCGAATAGAGTTTTGAGGATGACGCACAATTTTAGATGCGAGGTCCACACGATATCGCCAGACATTCTCTTGAAACATCATCGTCAAATTTTACAAATTTATCATTCCAAAAGATGCTAGTAAAAGAATTATCAGAATATTATGAAAACTTCAGATTTTGGTTCTAACCATAGATATTGTTGAGGTATTCAGGCGACCATCCCAGTGCCTCATAAACTTCATGAGGAAAACACCACTGTCAATGCTGCAAAGGCAAAATCCAAATGAGAGAAGTGCTGTTTATGAATTTGTGAGGTCATTTAGGAAGGTAAATGTCAAACACCGGGATTTCAGAACTTGTACCTATTATCCGGAGATTGATATGGCACGTCGGCAATCCGAAACACGTAGTTCTTCAAATCAAGTGGTCTTTTGTAAATCTCCTTCACCACCAATTCCATTAAAGTATTCTACAATAATAAAAAGGCTAGATTGAGTTACGAGCTAGTAAAAAATAAAAAGAGGAGCAATTAAGTACTTGGTTGGCATCGTTAGAAAATCTTAAAACGGGTTATCGCATATCGGCCGGTAGATCAATGGACCAACTCTAGCCTTGCTATGATCCCTCACTGAGCTAATCAAGTCCACAGCTTTGCATCTCGAGTCAATAGGAAGCAACAACCATTGATCCATGACAATTACTGGAAATAAGAACTGCAAAGTAGAATTGAAGTCGGGGGACATAAGCCAACCGCATCAAACCTTAGCATTGCTACTATGAATTATTTTGAACCAAGATGAAAAATATTTATTTCTTGGCTGGTGGTGATGGTGATTTCAATATGGAAATGCATTAAAAACAAAAAAAAAAGAAGGAATATTAAAGGGTGCGTACGATTTGACATATTGGAAGTTCAACAACAGTGGCATCCAACTTGAAATTGTCTGCAAAACACCTAAACAAAAATTGCGAGCTCTTCTTTTCAAACCGAGGAAGGGCAGCAAGTCTATGTTGTTATTTGGCAAAATAATAATTTAGTTAGACAATCAATCATGTAATATCCTTAAGCACAAATAAAGTACTGATTGTGAATAAATACACAACTCAAAAAATTTACAATAGAAATAGAAGTTCAACACTGATATGTTTCACATTTAAAAAAACAAAATCCTAAATATGCCTTGAAGATTCCCTACACTAGAAAATTTGAAAATTTGATGGCTCAAACATCACTTACCACCACTGAGGCATTAGCAAAATATCGACTTGAATTCTGTACTGCCTCTTCCAGATTCAAAATATGAGCATACACATTGATAACCTAAGTTTACAAATAAATCTTGTTAGAAAGTAGTCACAATTGGAATTTAGGACATAACACTAAATTGTATCTAGCATATACATTGGACGTGACGTTCACTTCATCAAAAAGAGAACGCAAGTCCAACCTCACAAGGCAATGGCCAGGAATATCCACCATTTTGTAACTGCAACCAAAGCAAAATATTTAGATATTAAATACTATCACAAGTAACACATTTGAGAACAGTAATCAATATTACCTATCATTATCAGATCTAAATGACAAAATGAAGTTTCCAAGTTGTCGGTCAGCCCAACTGGTTTTAATAACACGATTTTATACTTGACAATATTCGACTGACCCTATACGAACATTTCGAACGTGTCACCTTTTTGGCCTTTCCTCTCTCACTTCAACGGTGCCATGGTCACCTTGGATATTGTCCTGTTCCTGTTCCTTTCCACTAGAATAGGGCAAAGTACCCTCAACTGGTCCCTCTTCTGTAGTTCGGGCTCTGTACACTTTGCTCCTTGTCTTTCGGAGGATTGGAGGATCAATTACTTTAGGAACAGCATCTAAGTTTGGAATGCCACCTGTACTATTTGTACTTGCATTTCCTAACTGATCCGAATGTACATTGCTGCCATCACTTGCTCCTTCTTCTCCTCCGCTAGTGGGCATGTTCGGTATTGGAGTATGTACATCATCTACTAACATTAGGAAATTTGTTAAGTAACAGTCTTTAAGTGACAATTTACACTATCTATATGTCAAATTATATCAATAGCAGGACCAATACATCAATTATACCAATAAACCAAATTACACCAAATACAAAAATTACACCATTAAAAGCAATTACACGAACATATATTAATGGCAGGACCAATTACACCAATTACATGCCAAGTTACACCAATTATATACCAAGTTACACAAATATCACGACTAATATATCTGATTATATGCCAAGTTACACTAATGTCAGTTTTATTTCATTTTACACTATTCTCTCATGATGGTCGAAGAGATATCTTACCTCCTCTAGTTGCAGGACTGACTGGATGCGGGTCAGCTCCCTCCATGGTTTGTGGCCCTGTATTATATGGTAAGTTACATGAATGCCAGTTTTATACCATATTCACAAATCTATCATCATGATCGAAGAAATAGGTTACAACACAACACTTTAGTTTGTTTTCCAAACGAGAACTCATAGCCTACAAAGCATGGTCACCTTCGATATTGTCCTGCTCCCAAACCTTTTCACTAGAAGAGGGCAAAGTACTCTCAACTGGTCTCTCATTTGCAGTTCAGGCCCTGTACACTTTACTCATTGTCTTTCGGAGGATTGGAGGATCAATTGCTTTATGAACAGCATCTAAGTTTGCTATGCCACCTGTAATATTTGCACTTGCATTTCCTAACTGATCCGGATGTATAGTTTGAATTTCATTAGTGGGCATGTCGGGCGTTGAAGTATGTATGTCATCTACTAACATTAGAAAATTTGTTAAGTAGCAGTTTTTAAGTCACAATTTACACCATTCTATCATGATGGTCGAAGAAATATCTTATCACCTCTAGTTGCAGGACTGACTGGATGCGGGTTAGGTTCCTCCATGGTTTGTGGCCCTATATTATATGCCAAATTACATCAATCTCAATTTTATACCATATTACACCAATCTATCATCATGATCGAAGAAATATCTTACCTCCTCCAATTGCAGGGCTGACTGGATGTAAGTCATCTCCCTCCACGATTTGTGGCCCTGTATACATGCCAAATTACATCAATAGCAGGACCAATACACCAATTACACCAATTAATCATATTACACCAATTACACCATTAAAAGTAATTACACTAATATACACCAATGACAGGACTAATTACATCAATTATTTACCATGTTACATCAATTACATGCCAAGTTACACCAATAACATGCCAAGTTACACCAATAACATGCCAAATTACATCAATATCAAGACCAACATATCCAATTATACGGCAAGTTACACTAATGTCAGTTTAAAATCATGTTACAAAAATCTAGCATGAAGGTCGAAGAAATATCTTACCGCCTCCAATTGCAGGACTACTTGGATCTTTGTCCCTGTCCCCTTTCATTTGATCGGCATCTTCCTCGCCTTCGTCACATGACACGAATTCAGATTCCCCGTCCCCGAAACCATTGCCATCATGATCAGGAGCTTTTTTATCACCGCTGCGGCCATCCACTAACAGACTGATCTGCTTCTTGCGAAGCACGTCTGCTATAAGACTCTCTACAGCCTGTCTACCAACCTCTCCCTTTGTGATTGGCACTTTAGCAAGCTCAAATGCCGAACTGAACATTACCCGCATGGACACCTACAAAAACAATCAAAAGAGTTAGTAGTTAAAATGACAATGTAACTAATATTATTGAGATATTCAATTTGTATATAAACTTGATAATGAGCATGTCTTACCGCAAGTTCCTCTAGTCCTAGCTCCTCTAGAGTGGACATGGCATCACGAGGGGTCTCAATTGTTGCAGCATTTTCATCCAGCCCGCAACTAGTTTGGGTGAGGTGACTTTCAACAGAAATGCTATATGGTTGATCAGGCTATGAGTTTAACGAATTACAAACACATAAGTGATTCATTCAGGGATATCTACCATATCAAAATATAAATGACAATTCAAATTATTAAATCAGAACACACCTTCCCACGGCCAAATTTGCCATGATGTCTCAGCTCTAATGAGCATCGTTCCATAAATGTCTTCTTAGTCCATGCTCTCATAGCTAGACTTGTCTTGTATACTCTGTGGTGTCTGATGTTCACTCGGTCAAAGTAAAGCATCTTTACCAATGTTTAAAGAATGAAAACTTGTAAGAGTTCATATTTGCCCATGACAAGTAATTAAACAGAAGAACAAGAACAATAATAAGGTGATTAATTATCGCTAGAAAAAATACGCAACCACCGATCCACTTAGAATCAGGATATCCGTTACTAGATTTTCAGTGCTGCAACTGGATGCACAGATAATCCAAAACATAACGGCACTAGTTCAATATTTTGATAACTTTCAAATTGACCAGGTGTGGCCAAAATATGGTGGAGATGTCCAACTTGGATGTAGGTGTCAGAAAGCACCCACACACAAATAGCATGAACTTTATTTTGAATTCAGGCCCCACTTCCATTTCTTCCAACTCCTTTTGTAAATATTTGACTTTTAAAAGTCGTTTAGTGCCTCTTGGAATCTTTTGCCTAGGGTAATCGGTGGGAAGGGGACCGCTAAATGGTAGGTCAAAAATTGCATGGATATCCGTTTCTTTCACTGTCCATTTGCCCCCATCCAGTTTCATTTCACATGTCCATGGATTGAAATTGTTTGCTATCTATTTCACAATCTTGTTGGGCAATTTAATTGCCTTGACATTGAGTAAGCCACCAAATCCCATTTCAACTACAGCTTGTTTCTTTTCTTCAGTGAGGCCCTTCACAAGTTGGCCCAACCTCCACGGAGAGCAGCGAATAGGTGCACATTGCCACGTTGAAAAAACTTCGTCAATAACTTATTATTTAACTAATAAACTAAATGTACTATACATATGTAAAATATGAAAACTATGCCATTGCATGTCCTACCCTTTTACTCCTCTGCTGCACTACCCTCTGGTTGGACCGGGAGGAATTCTTTTCCTTCATTTCTGCTATTTGATTCCTGTAGTCTATACTATACATGTCTCGCTCACTTTGTGACAAGTTTGCCCAGGCATCTTGTGCCATTTTTTGCATCTGTATCGAATTGTTGAAACATAAAAATTTATATGTACATTTTTTGAGTTGTATATATAATAACCAAATTAAAAAAAAATTACAAACACGAAGGACATCTGAATTTGGTATAAAAACTTATTGTATACTAGAAAAGGTATGAATACTAAGATTTAGAAAATTTTAGATATTTTTAATGATGTCTCAACAATCCTAAATGTAGCAGTTCAGTAGATGCTTAAATACGGTCAAATAAGTGTATGAGTGTGAACAAATAAAGCAATTGTTAACTAGCAGTCTTAGAGTGATACTTACACTAGGTACATGCCAAGTTACACCAATTATATGTCAAGTTACACCTTGTTAACTAGAAGTCTTAGAGTGACAGTTACACTAGGTACATGCCAAGTTACACCAATTATATGTCAAGTTACACCAAATGTATGTCAAGTTACACCAATTATATGTCAAATTACAACAAATGTATGTCAAGTTACACCAATTATATACCAAGTTACACCAATGTCAGGACCAATATACCCAATTACACCAATGTCAAGACACAAAAGATAATAAAAAAAGCCACAAGCATGGATACAATTGAAATAATCACAATAATGACATGAAACAACTAGCTAGGCTACCTACTTGTAGTAAAACAAATTTTGAATGCCCAATATATATCAGAGGCAGTTGAAGAATAGATAAATGTCCTAGTGCAGAAACTTAATTTGTGACCCCTGGTGACTGATGTGGAGTTCATGTTTTAGATGCATCAGATTTACAAGAAAAATGAGATATTATCACAAAAGTAGGAAGAATTATCATTGGCCTGAAATCAGAAGGAAAATTTTATGTCAAACTAGAATTGCAGGAAGTTTTAAGTCATGGAGTGGAAACCAGAATAAGTCCTAATTTTTGGAAGTAATGCAGCATCTGTTATCATGAGCAATTAAAGCCATTTAGATGCATTAAAGCAAACCCTCTTACAAAGTAGGTGTTATTGCAGAGGCTTCTGGAAACACAAATGCAGAGACAATTTATCTATTTAAACAAACCAAAGAAGCATTGTTGATAATAAACTAGAACTACAAACCAACACAAGACTGGCCCTCATGCCAACCAACACAAGAATGCCTTCAAGCCAAATTATCAAGATATCACCTCTCCCACAATCTTTACCCTAAAATGTACCACTCCTCATTCCCCAAAAGTAGAAAATACAGATAATTTAGATGTAACAGGCATATCAAAGATGTTTAAACACGAACACACATATAATATCTGTATCAGACATGCCAAAGACGCAGTGATGATTGTAAAATAGAACTACAACAAAGGCTACGAATGCCCTCGAGCCATATTATCAAGATATCACCTTACTCACAATTTGTTCCCTACAACAGATTCACTGCTCATTTCCCAAAAGTAGGAAAAACAATGAAAAGAACTACATGGAGCTCGAGAACAACAACAACTTATAGTGTGGCACTATCACCATACCCATGAATATCAAAGCACAAGAATCAAAGGGAAGGAGAAAAATTTAACGCTTAACAGGCAATTCATAATTCATAATTAACATAGGAATACATCAGTATGTTCCCACAACATTTAGAGGGAAATATGGAAAAACAATCACCACTTTAATTGGCCATTTATTGAACCAAAAGTTTTACTTTTAAGTGTTGCTGCCCTAACATTTTAAAGAGTACTTCCGAAATAGGATATCAAAATTCTGATATGAAGAGATATCAAGAATCTTTCAAAACATAAGCTAAAAAAGATCTTATTGCTCAAGTTCATACAAATAGGTAGTGCAAAGTCTTCTTGTTTTTTTTTTTTTTTGGCAGCCTGTTACAAAACCTTATAGCATGCCAAATGTACAGGTCAGCTTCCAAATTTTATACAACTTAAATATTTGTTTTTGCATAAATATTACACAACCTGGAAAAACACCAGATTAGAGGTGGGCAGCATTAATTTTCCAATACACCGTAAGAGAGATTATACCTTGTGCCTTCATCTTAAACTACTGCTTCAGCACATTTGTACTCTAGCAAAGCCCACGTGCCATATTAACAATACTATATTTAGGTAAAATTTCTATACTGCCATTGAGACTCCAATAACTATGTTTAGAATGGATCTCAATTCGATTGATGCATAACTCAGTTGGCAAAAACTTATATATTGACAAAAGCAAGAGTTAAATTTATTACTGTCTCGCCCTCCGTGTCACTGTCGCTCACTTCTGTATCCATTCTAGTTTTCTCTTTGCTTCCCCTTCTCCAGCTGTTTTTGCTTTCTCGCCTCTCTGAACTCATTCCTATATTATCCAAACTTAGACGTTTAGTTCACAGTAAAAATAAAACAAAATACAGCTACTTTTATACACCAAAAAGCCATGTTAATTTCTTACAAGAAAACATTAAATGGCGGTGCTGGATTTGTTGAACATTCTCCTTCCTTTTCCGTTTGCCTACTCTTTTTCTTCATACAAGGTCTTCCAGCATTTTCGGTGCCTCTTTTGCGTGTGGGAGCCATAATCTGGTGGTAGCAATTCAAAAAATACTCCAACACAATTTTTAATTTTTGAATATAAAATTACGCCTGAAATGGTAATCTGGTAAAACAAATAAACTTTCAAGCCTGGCCTGATTCTTCAATGTTCAATCCTCATAAGATGTCTCGATTTTCCTTTATAAGAGAATTGATAAATTCATCCTTGTTGGGTGGACATTTTAAAATGGAGAACGGATGTCTAAAAACATAAAGTTACTTGCAAGTGTTCACCATTTTAATTTGTTTATAAAGTTGAAGAATTCGAAGCCTTTAATATATTATTTGTTTTGGCATAAATTTTTTAGAGAAGTGATGTATCATTCAAACTAGTTACAAGTTCTCGTCTTTACCAAATTGCCAAAAAAGATAAAAAAAAAACTAATTTTCAACATAAAGTCTTCCACATGTAGTGTTTTTCCCACAATGACATACAATTTGTATTCCCATTCCTACAGGCACCACCCTTCTCGATATTACTTCACTACATAATATTCCCACATTATTACATCAAAGCACTAAGAAATTGCACCAAAACAATTTTTAATACTTTTATTCACAACAATTATTCAAACTCAATGCTAAGATTAAAATTCGTGCCATATTGCCAAAATTCATGGTATATAAGACCTATGTATAACAACATCTCTCAGAAGGCGCAAAAGACGTTTAAGAGTTTATAGTAGACCAACCTTGATGCAGCAAACGCTATCTCTTAGAAGCAGCAGGTGCGTACCCAAATTTGCAGGTCACTTTGAATGCAAATTGAAAGAACATGTTCACTTATACATACATATATACAAACATATATACATATCAGTACAACCCGTAAAAGAGAGGATCTATGAACTGTACCAAAGAACAACAGAATCGGCAAAAAATATTGTCCCTACGGTGAACGTAAAAAAGTCCTCTATAGGGAAAGGAGAATGTGAGACTTGTTGGAGATGGAAAGCTACTTCCACAGTTAATTTAACAATTCAACTCAACAATTTGAGAAGTAGAGCTTACTTGGTGATAAATCCTTGATCTCAGCTCGTATCTCTTGCAGATCTCTTTTGATAGCTGAAGGTGACCTGCAAAGAGCACACAAATCCAAACTAATCAATAGAAAAATTCTACATAATCCTTCTTTATGATGGAAATCACTCCTTAAAGCTTTTATGTAGTCTATGAAGAAAAATAATGTCACAGTTAGCGAGGATAAACATCATGCTTGACTTGAATGAGAGGTTCGGCAAAAGACATGACATGATTGAACTGTTATTTATTCCAAAATTTGTAGTTGAAAATACAAGTTCTCCCTGAAACAGTTTGAAAATTAAGTGTTTAATACCAATATAACAGAGCAACATCGTGACACACATTAAGACCTTGTTAGTACATGATCGAAGGTAAATCCTGTATATCTTGCCTCATACACGTTGTGTATTCTCAGTAATGTGTGTGCCTTGATATAACTTATTAAGAAATTGGTATGACATTTCAACTAATTGGTGTAACTTTTTTTTAACCATTTGGTGTAATATTTTTGTTTCCACGTAATTGGCAAACAATATACCAATTGGACAAGCAATCACACCCTAAACGTTGACAAAACGACAACAATCAGAATATACATCCAAATTAACAGTATTACATGTACTTAGAAAGCTTATTTAATTTACCTTCAAGTGATACGCATATTATAATATATTTGCCTGCGGAAAGTAGCACTTAAAATCTGATTTTGCAATTATTAAATGTAGTTTGATTTGTAATGCAGATACCCAACAAAAAACCTCATATTTTTTTCAATGAGAACTACACAACCACTGCTTTGAGCCCCAACACGAGTGTTTGGTCAATTAAACAACAAAGACACCTGGTCCTAAAATGAATTCTTATCAAAAAAAGATTAATGTTGTTGTCATTTTTCCAATAGCCCTTTCATCCTTAGGCATCCAGGCAAAGCTTTAAACATAAATAGTCAAAGCTATTTCAACTTGTGGTAAAGTTTAAGACAATATTAATACATAGTTAGTTTCAAGAGAATACCATAGCCGAGAAAAACTCAAACACCCATGTACTATTATACAACAAACAATATCTTCAAAGTAACAGAACACTACAGCCAATTTCAACTTTTTTTTTTTCGTTTTAAGACCTTGTTAGTACATGATCGACTACATTCATATGACAAGCTTTTATCACATACGAAAGTAGATTGCTATATTCCATTCCCTTAACATAAAATGTCATTTTCTTTGATCCCCTACACTTGTGTTTAGCATCCAATTTCAGATATTCAAGTTTATCACTTAAAATATTCCATCCCTTATTATATTTGCCTGCGGAAATTAGCACTTAAAATCTGATTTTGCAATTATTAAATGCAGTTTGATTTGTAATACAGATACCCAACAAAAAACCTCATATTTTTTTTTCAATGAGAACTACACAACCACTGCTTTGAGCCCCAACACAAGTCTTTGGTCAATTAAACAACAAAGACACCTGGTCCTAAAATGAATTCTAATCAAAAAACAATGTTGTTGTCATTTGGATCAGAATTTTGGACGTGGATTAGCAAAGAGTCAGTGAGGTTTTGTCATTCACATAAAGATCATGAGCTAGCTTTCGGAGATGCAAAGTAAAATTCTACATCATTTTAGAGAATACTTAGTTGTCATGCTCTTCAGCTGTAAGTTGTTATGATAATGCGCAGAGTAGCTAATACTTAGGGAATTAACCCATGAAGACATTGACGCCTCAGCCACTGATTATAAAAGCATAAGTTAATACCCCTCATTGTAATACTCCATCAAAGTCATCATGTACCCCTCAAAATGCCAATAAATTAAATGGAAAATAATTTTCATGACCAATTTTCTCAAAATTATGTGCCTTAGTATAGGCCTAATTGCATATTTCCAAGATGTAAATAAACCATAGGCTTAATTGCAGAAAACACTAATGAACTATCACACTAGTTGCAGAATACACCCTAAAATCTGTTAATAGGCATTTTGCACCCAAAAAAAAAGATTCCATCCATTAAATACATAGTTTTATCACTGTACATGGTTATCATATTTGACCATTAAATTCTATTGATAGAATTACCCCTCATATTTAAATATCAGATTTGTGCATATAAAATTTTCACTACCCAATTCATCTCTTCTCTCCTATTTTTGTTTCGTCAGTGCTAGTTTATTTTCTCATCTTCTATTCCCCACTTCCAGCAGAGCAACATTTCAATATACATAGAATATAATCTATGTCATTGCTCATTTTAATTTTAGTGATGGTTGTTACATTTGTAAAAGCAGTATTGAAAGCAAAGAAAAGAAAAGAAAAGAAAAGAAAAGTGAGCATATACACTTCATGCCATAAAATCTGTAATAATGACTAATTGAATGTTCAAAAAATGTGTTGTTGCCTTGTAACTCTATTTTAAATAGAAGTATGTTATCAAACATAAATAATATCCAAATAGCAAGAAATAAAATAGATATAAATAACCAACCGTTAAAATATGCACTTTGAATTTCTAATAGCAGATACAAACAACTAACCATGAATAAAAAGAGGACAGGAGCTTTGACTAAAAAAATCGAAGATTAGCTAATCTAGAAGAACTTAGCGGAGAAAAGAGTAACTACCATAGGTTGCAGTAGCCCAAAATGTCAAGCGTTGAGTGGATGCCTCTTCGACTATGAACTCAAAATGTTCATTCCAAATTGGACTTGTTGTAGACACCAAATTTTGACTATTTCAATTGTTTTCTTATGTTTTTATCTATTAATGTTTAGTTATTTATTTTTGCATATTCTAACACATTTTTCTTATTTTTGTAGGTTTTTCAAAAAAAAAAAAGAGAAAAGTCAAAAACGCGGACCAGTTACGCGGATAAGTCCGCGTAACCAGTCCGCGTAACTTGATCAGAAGTGAAAAAAAATACGCGTGCGTTTTTTCCAGTCATTTTTCTCCTCATTTCCAGCTGTATTTTCTGTGACTTGGGCATCAAGAAATCAATTTAGATAATACCCAACTCACCCTTAATCCCTTAACAATTCATCTAACGTTCAAAATTAACCCACCTCACCCCAAACTATTCAAACCCTTCATGCTAGGTTTTTGTGGCTATAAATAGCTTATGAGAGGTTTTCAAAGAGGGTCGGAAGAGAGAGAAGAGAGAAGAGGTCGAGAGAGAAAAGAAAGACGTAAAAACGAGAGGAAAAGAGGAGAAAAGAAAAGAAAGAAAAGGATTCTAGGGTTTTGCTTTGGGAAGAGAAGGAAACCATCTTCAAATCCGGAACTTCCCCCTTTTGTTTTGAGATCAAGAGGCTCAGGTGATTCTCTTTCTCATCCCTATTTTTTTTGAACGTAAATCTTGCTGAAAATGTGACCTTTTGGTAGAACCAAGGTCTTGACTATGTTTTTTTGATGTTTTATAATAGTTGATGATGTTTATTTGTTGTTATATGAGTATGTTACGTTTAGATAGCTCGTAAGGCTAATAGATTTGTTTTACGCTTTAAAATCGACGCTTGATGCTTCCGTTGATTTTGTTGTGATTTCGAAAGTTTCGGAAAAATGCTCTTCACGCTTTGAAGATGTAAAGAAACGCGGACTACTTATGGACTACTTCAAGTAACGACCGCTTTCCTCTTGAATGTTTGAAGATGTGAAGAAACGCGGATCTCTTGCGACTTGTTTCAGAACGCGCCGCTTTGAATATTGAAGATGTGAAGAAACGCTGGGTGCGTTATGCGTCACCGCTGTAACTTCCGCTTTCTAGCGGCTTCTTCCCTTCCCATTTTTGTCTATTTGATGATGTTGATGCTTAAGATTTGGCCTTCTTCGGTTTTAGCTTGTTTTGATATGATCTGAATGATGATGTTTAATGCTTTGAATAGATCCCCTTGCCTCTGAAGATTTTGTTTGTGTTATGGTCTGAAAAACTGGAAGCAATCTTCCTGATATTTTGAAGATGGGAAGAGACGCGGACTGTTACGCTGAGTCCGCTTCCTCAACTTTACATTTTGCATGTAACGCTGGACCAGTTGCCTCCGTCTCAGCTTTCTACGCGTAACCTCTCGTTCCTCGCTTTGTTGCTATTTCCGCTCTTTTGTTCCGTAATCTTACTCTATTATTCAGATTTCCTAGTCTTGTCCATGTTGCTTGCAATCTGTTTGGATACCTTCTCTTTGAATTTTTCATTGATTTTCCTTTAAATTGGTACCTTGATCCCTTTGTTGACATTGAGTCTTAGATAACCATTCCTCATCATTTAAGGATTCAATTAAGGCATCACATCAAGGGATGGTAACTTCTTTCTCCTATTATGTGCTCTTATGTGTTTTTGCATGATCTTGCATGTTTTAAATTAATTTTTCCTTTGCTTTTTATTCATGCCTAGTCTTTATTTATGTCATTTAATTTTTGGGTAAATAATTTGGAGGCCTTGGATGCCAAGTTGTAATAGATAGAGTGTATTTATTCTAGAAAATATAATAGTTAGATTATTATTCCGAATTTTTTCCCCTTAGAATGTATTTAGGTTCCCCCAATGTAATAATTAGGTTTATATGCTTATTTTGCATGCTTGCATGATTATGTGTTTACTTGCTTTCCTAGGGTCTTGCATCTAGATATTATGCCTATGTGTTATGTGTTTATGTATTTTATGTGTTTATTCGCTTTATTGTCATGTCTACATGCTTATTGTGTAAATGTATTGACGTCACCACACTAGTCCAACGCTAGTTGTGGCTTTTCCTTTCGATTTCTCACTAATCCAATGTTAGTGAGAACTTTTAGACGAGGGCTAGTCCAATGTTAGACCCTTAAATGCCGTTCATGCATTAGATACAAATTTCACACACTTTTCACTTTTAGAGTTTCTTTCCCACTTTGCATATTACTTTTCTCCCATCCCGTATGCGAAACATCTCATTTAGTTTTGTTTTTTGTAAAAAAATAGATTAGTGCATTTAAGGCATTACCCTTTGAATTAGGGAAAAGAGCGAGTATGGCTTCCTAGCCTTAGCACGGTTTTATTTCCTTCTATGAAAAGGAAGATTTAAAGTCACGAACTTAGTCCCCCGCACCCATTATGTTGCATTATCCCTCTTTAGGACATACATATGCATTATTCTATCAAAATCATTCTTTAAAAGTCAAGTTTCTTCTTCATGTTTTAGCAATTCAAAGTCAAAAAACCGTTTTTCTTAAAATTGCATCTTTTGAAAATTCAAGTTCCTCTTTGCACTTAAAATTGATCTTTTCAGAAATCCAATTTCTTTTCCCTTGAGATTGTGAGGGCCTCAAAAATTCAAATTTATTTCTAAAATGCCTAATAATATTTATATTGAGTTTATTTATTGAAATATTAGTGAAAATATGTTTAAAGTGATTATTTCTCAATTTAGAGAATTTTATACGAATTGTTTGCCGGTGTGTGGTTTTGGCCAAATTTTAGCATTAAAAATTGTTCCGACGCGTGAATAGTGACTTGGACTTGAAATCGAGCATATGTAATGATATTTTGGAAATAATATTATGGTGAGACAGTGTCGGGATGAAAGAAACCAGTATAAGTTGGACTGTCGCGTGTGACGCGACATAAAGTGCCAAAAAAGCACTTTTTCCCCAAAACAAGGAAAAGCACTTTTTGTAGCTTTAAAGCCTTGACTTCTTGGCTTCCTTGAGCTTTATTTGCTGCTGCAAAATCTGGAGTAGAGAGAGAGAGGAGAGCCGAGAGGAAGCTTGAGAGAAAGAGAGAGTTTGTCTTCAACTTCTTCTTCCAATCTTCATCCAATCTTCTTGAAACTTCAAACACCAACACCCAACATCATCTTCATCATTCTAGCAGCCGAGGAAGAGGAGAGAGAGAAGGAGGTTTGGGCTGAAGTTCTTGGAAGAAAACAAGAGGTAAGTGGGTTAATCTTCCATTTTCTTTTCTTCCTACGAATAACTTGAGTTGTGAAGAGTTGATGATGATTTTGTGGCTTGATCTTCACCTCCTCACTTCAGCCGAACCAAGGAAAGGAGAGAGAGAGGGAGATCCGAATTTTTGGAGAGGAAAAAGGAAGGAAGAAAAGCTTGGGTGATCATCTTGGGCTTGATCTTGCACTTGGTGATTGATATCTTCGACAGATCTTGAAGATCTCGAGTGGGTTCAAGGATTTTGGAAGTTATCAAGCTTGGGGAGTGACTTTCTTGGAGAAAAGCTTGAGAGATCTTGTTGGGCTTTGCCGGATATCGTTGGATCTTGACAGATCCGAAGGTATAAACCCCGAATCTTGTAGATCTAGCTTTATTAGTATTGATTAGTGTAGATCTGTAGTTAATATTGATAAAAATGAAATCATCTCAAAAGATGAAGTTGGGCTCTTGAAATCCCAACCTAGGTAGCGGACTTGAGGTGGCCTCTAGGTAGCGGACTTGAGGACCTGATTGGGAATTGATTGTTATTTGTGAATTTGTTTTGATATGGTTAGAAATTAGGGTTTTCAGTTGATTGAGAAATTGAAGGAAAATGTATGTTATGGCCAAAACCCATGCTTGGTGATTTCAATGTTTGATTTTGGAATGTTGTGAATGTTCTCGAGGGGTTTTGCTTTTTGAGAAAAATGTATATATTGTTCAAATTGTGAGTGTATATGTGGGTGAGTGAGTGTTTGGATTTTTAAAAGGGTAAAAAGTGTAGTTTTCATGAAATCTGAGTGAAAGTGCTATTTGACTGAATTTGAAGGTTTTATTATATTTTGACTAAAATCTAGGGATTTTTGAATACAATGACTTGTTATAAAATGTTTTGGGTTAAAATGAAAGTTTTGATTAAAGGTGAACGTGCTTGTAGTGCCAATGAGTATATCGACGGGATGTTTTCTTTTAAAATGGTAGAGTGATTTTCCTCACTCAAAGGAATTTATTTGGAAATTGAGCTAGGTGAAATGAATACTTTTCCTCGAGTAAGGTTTGGAAAATATTATCATTTGAAACTAAAAATGAGATTGAACTGTATTAGTGGATGGAAAAGATTGAAGTGAATCTTATTGTTTGTTTTAAATTATTTTAGGGAGTGTGCAGGCTGACTTTGAACCTTACGTGGAAGCGAACCCTACTTGGTGAGTTTCCATGCTTGTTTTAGTGTTTACGTGCAAATGTTGTAAATGAATGTATTGAAGTGATTGTTATGTGAAAATTGACTTTTGAACCCTCTAATGGGGATGGTGTGTACTTTATCGCACCTACTCCATTCGAGTAAAAGTGATTGTGAAAGTGAATTGAAGTGATTGATTGTAAAGTGTATTATAGTGATTGCATGTGTTTGGGAAGGTCAGGAAATCCCTGAGACCTATAGGTGAACCCTTCGACTCGAGCTGGGGGCTAGGCCTAGGCCGAGGAAAAAGGGCCGAGCCATAGGGTTATTTAAAATGTCACAAAGCACAGTGACTCAGACCAGTGATTTATGCTCGGAACTTGGTTTTTGAACCAGTCTCCATAAGAGCAACCACCCAGTGAAGTGAAATGAAAAGTACTCTGGACTTGGCGTATGGACTTGTCCCTAATGGAGAGTACTCAATAAAGTGAAGTGTTTTAAAGTGAAGTGTTTTAAAGTGAAATGTTTTAAAGTGAAGTGAAAAGTGATTACGGGCGGTCCGGTGGGGGTTTGGAGGTAAGGAGAAAGTGAAGTTCTACATGGTAATAGTGACAGTTGTGAGTGTCAACTACCGGTTCGATGGATCGTGAGACAAGTTTAGGTGGAATTTGGCCCCGAGGGCCCGTGATCCTACATTGTATTGTTAATTGCTTTTCTATTTGTTTATATTTCAAGTATTCTTGCAAAGTGATATTGTTATGTGTTAAGTGGTTTGCATGTTTTGGGAACTCACGGGCTTTTTAGCTCACCCTTTCCATTTGTTTTCCTTAGCAGGAAATGAGCAACCAAGTGGTGGTGCCAACTCTTGAGATTAGGGCTTTCATATGTTTTGTTATGTAGTTTTGGAGAATTATGGATATTGCCCTTTTGTGGACTTTTGTATAATGGAATCATGTATTTATCGAATTGTATTTGGGATGTTATGTATTTTAAGACATTGTACTCTTATTGTATCCGTGGGTTTTAGTTGTTAAGTATTATTGAACAAGTGAGTGAGTGAGTCTGGCGAGAGCTAGGCGGTGATCCAATGACCCCTTTGGTCCGCCTTAGGGGAAAGTGGGGTCGTCACAGAGATTTTATAAAAATTGCACTTCTTTTGAAAACCCTAGTTCTCCCGTCTTTTTCGAGTTTCATCATTTGCATTTTTCGTGACCTCCTCGAGGGATCAAAGTTGGATGACACAACTAATGTGATCAATTCCAATCAAACCTCAAGGAGACATTTTGCCCCTCTCTATCCAACATTAGATTTAGGTTTTTGCATCCATATAGATAACATCCAAATGTGATAAATTTTAAAGTTAGAATTAGGAAATTTTTAACTAAATCTTGCAACTAGCTTTGGCTAGGTTAGAAGGGTGCCTTAGAGACGAGTAACATCGAATCTTTGCCTTCCCTTCTTTCAACTGTGACCCCCGAACCTTTTTCTCTAGTTTTTCAAAGACCTGGAGTCGTCTAAAAAAGGGTTTTCTTAGTTTATTTTCATTAATTAAAATTTTTGGTGACTTAGTGCGCTAAACTCCATACCAAGTGGCGACTCAAACTTTTCTAAAACCCTTTTCTAGACTTTTGTTTTTGGGTCCCAATCGTCGCATTTTTGTAGTCCCATGACCCATTTCTTTTTTCAAAAATCAATTTTTAACTAAAAAACCTTTTTCAACTAAAAACCCGAAACTACGAGGGTTCTCATCCCCTCTTCCCGTTTTCCAAAAAAAAAAAATGGGGCGCGACACTTGTTTGATTGTTCTGGAAAGTAATGTGGAAATGCATTCAGCACAAGAATGAATGTAATGTTAGAAAAGCAGGATTAGACAAATTTGATTTCTCACAATTGTTTTGCTTCTTTTGTCCCTGCATGCGATATGAACAATTCTGCATTATGGATCGATTTCCCAATGAAGTCCTTGTTTGTCAACTCCTTAGCTTCTATAAGCTTCACATGTAGTATTCCAACAGGCTTTAGCTCTAAGTCACTGTAATCAAAACAATATAGAACAAATAATACCATCAAAATCAAAATATATTACGAGGATAAGGTTATGTTTTCAACTAAAAAGTGTGTAAGGGTGCTCATGACTACTACATTAGAGAAAATTTGAACTAATGACTTTCTCCTCTTGGAAGATAGTCATGTGACATAGATAGGAGAACTTAGGGGAGAAAAGAGTAACTACCACAGGTTGCAGTAGACCAAAAAAGGGGCAAAAAAAAAAAAGAGATTTCCTTGACACGAAGTCTGTTTTTCCTAACAAAAAATGTACTTCGGCAAACCTCAACTCATTTCACAAGCAATCGTCTTTGTTTCTCAAGATAAGCTACGGAATCTTGATGCTACAAAGATTACTCTATTTCTACCAGTTAAAGCCAGTATTCTGCATTGTACTCAAATAGATATTCAACCTTTTTTTTTAAATAAATAAATATTCAACTTATCTTGAGATGAGGAGTGTTTTCCATTGACAGAGTAAAATCACTCAGTATGTAAGACCAGCAAATTAAGTGTATCACAGTAATTATATTCAAATGGCAAAGATGCAGATTTTAATGATAGAGAAATTCTAATAAGCAAAAATGTATAGCTTAAGCAGCATGATCATCGACATTGCTACATTTAAAATCCCATGATGGCATATATGTTTTGCTAGACTTAAATTTGCATGAGGGAAAAAAGAAAAAAGAAAACCAAAGCATTTCATGGGCACTCTCATTATGAAGCACATAACTGTTGTTGCAACTAGCAAAAGTGCTTTTTGAATTATGACTACCATAGCAATGCAAAGACCTATTACATATGGAAAAATAAGACTACCTGTATCAAGAATCAAATTAAGCATGCAAATAATGTTAAACTGTTTAACAATGTTTTCTCCATCAATTTATCCCTAATACCTCCCTACTACGGGACAGGATTGATTTACTTCTACAACTACATTGTGTAAGGGTGTAAGGGTGCTCATGACTACTACATTAGAGAAAATTTGAATTAATGACTTTCTCCTTTTGGAAAATAGTCATGCAACATAGTTAGAAGAACTTAGGGGAGAAAAGAGTAACTACCATAGGTTGCAGTAGACCACAAAAGGGGCAAAAAAAAAAAAGGAGTTCCTTGACATGAAGTCTGTTTTTCCTAACAAAAAATGTACTTCGGCAAACTTTAACTCATTTTTCCAATAGCCCTTTCATCTTTAGGCATCTAGGCAAAAAGAACTAACTATGTTTCTATCAAATCTATATATACTAAACTTGGCCGATTACGTCACAACATTGACAAATTGCACCAACATAATTTGTAAAACCTTTTTTCTAGCATTAATTCAAACTCTAGGAAAACTTTTTACCCAATCTTATAATACAATGGAGACCCAATTGTAACTTCAGCCTTCACAAATATTAAATTAGGGTTTACGGCATACCTTTCTTCAAAACAAAAAAGCTTCACTTTCGACACCTTCGGCAATATCTAGCACCTGATATGGTAGCTTTAGTGCAAGATTTTGCTGCAAGAGTTTCGCAATTTCATCAACTGAGTGTGCTTGACGTGAGAGAATTCTGGTTTGCTCTGCTCTGACCTTGCTCTGCTCTCTGTTGTTCCAAACGATAAAAGCCTCTTCTGTTCCAAAAACGACGTTGTTCCAACGAACAAAACAAATTTACTTCTAAACTAAGTTGACGGAAGTAGAACTTTTGTTTTTTCCCTAATTTTTAATTTACTGCTAAATAAGTTGACGGACTCCAACGACGTTCCCCAGCAAGACATGACTTCTGAATTTCTTTTCTATTTCCAAAAACCATACCGTTGTGAGGGCCTCAAAAATTTGAATTTATTTCAAAAATGCATAATAATATTTATATTGAGTTTATTTATTGAAATATTAGTGAAAATATGTTTAAAGTAAATATTTTCCAATTTAGAGAATTTTATACGAATTGTTTGCCGGTGTGTGGTTTTGGCCAAAATTTAGCGTTAAAGATTGTTCCGACGCGTGAATAGTGACTTGGACTTGAAATTGAGCATATGTAGTGATATTTTGAAAATATTATTAAGGTGAGACAGTGTCGGGATGAAAGAAACCAGTGTAAGTTAGACTGTCGCGTGTGACGCGACATAAAGTGCCAAAAAGCACTTTTTTTCCCCAAAACAAGGAAAAGCACTTTTTGGGCTTTAAAGCCTTGACTTTTTGGCTTCCTCAAGCTTCATTTTGCTGCTGCAAACCAGTGAGAAAGAGAGAGGGACTGCCGAGAGAGAGAAGGGAGAAAAAGAGAGAGATTGAGCAAGTTTTCTCCATAGATCTTCATCCATTCTTCTTGAAGTTTCAAACACCATCAACCACCACCATCCTCACCACCTCTGCAGCCGAGAGTGAAGAGAGAGAGGAGATTGGACCGTTTTGGAGAAGAAAGAAAGAGGTAAAGCTTGCACCTTGAACTTCCATTCTTTCTTTAACTTGCATCTTGAACCTATGAACTTGATTGATGGATTGTGGGCTTGGTTTCTTCCTTCCCATTCCAGCGAACCAAGGAGAGGAGAGAGAGAGAGATCGAACCTTGAGAGGAAAAGGAAGGAAAGAAAAGCTAGAGTGATTGTTGTAAGCTTGAGATCGAGCTTGGGCTTGCGCTTGGAGACGAAATCATCTACAAATCTTGAAGATCTTGGGCTAGGATCGAAGTTCTTGGAAGTCATCAAGCTTGTGAGCAACCTTCTTGAAGAAGAGCTCGAGATCTCGTTGGATCTTGCAGATCTTGTTGGATCTTGATAGATCCGGTATAAGCCTTGAAACTTGTAGATCTAGCTTTATTAGTGTTAAATAGTTTAGATCTGTGGTTGATATTGGTAAAAATGATCTCATCTGAAAAGGATGAAGTTGGGCTCTTGGAATCCCAACTTAGGTAGCGGACTTGAGGTGGCCTCTAGATAGCGGACTTGAGGACCTGATTGGGAATTTGATTGTTATTTGTGACTTGTCTTGATATGGTTAGAAATTAGGATTCTTGGTTGTGAAATATTGAAGGAAAATGTATGTTATGGCCAAACCTATGCCTGGTGATTTTAATGTTTGATTTTGACATGTTGTGATTGTTCTTGAAAGTTTTCTTGAGAAGAACATGTGTATTGTTCATTTTAGAATGTGTGTGTGTGGGTGAGTGTTTGAATTTTAAAAGAGTTAAAGTGAAGTTTTCATGAAATTTGAGTGAAAAGTGGCATTTGATTGAATTTAAGGATTTTATTGTATTTTGGCCAAATTTTGGGGATTTTGAATATAGTGGCTTGATATGAAGTGTTTTATGTTAATATGAAAGTTTTAGCTAAAAGTGAGTATCGAACGTGTTGTGTAAAAGTGATTTTGAGGTGTGAGACCTCACTTAAATGTTTTGTGAATGAGATCGTGCTTATAGTGCCAATGGGTATATCGGTGGGGTGCTCTTTGAAATGATAAAGTGATTTTCCAAAGGATCTATTTGGAACATTGAGCCATGTGAAATGAAAGCTTTTAGAGTTTTGGAAAATTGCCGTTGAAACTAAAAGTGAAAGTGAACTGTAGTGAATGAAAATGAATGAATTGAATCTCATTGACTGTTTTAAATTATTTTAGGGAATGTGCAAGGCGGTGACTTTGAACCATACGTAGAGGCTGAGCCTTATTACTTTGGTGAGTTTCCATACTTTTTATGTGATTATGTGAAAATGATTGCAACTGTGTTTAGTGAAGTGATTTTGAAGTGAAGCATAGTTTTCAAACCCTCGGATGGGGTAGTGAGTTTCAGTGTATGTAAAGTGTTTATGGGAAAATGACTCGAATTGTGTTCGTTAAGTGATTTGACACGAATTTTGGATTTCTAAATCGATAAGTGGGATAGGGTGTATTTCATCGCACTTACCTTTATTTGAAATAAAAGTATTGTGAAAGTGTTTGGCAGTGTCTTATATGTGTGAGAGTTCTAACTCTCTTTTTAATGAAAATCTCGTCATGATTTGTTGAAGTGATTTGCTAGTGTTTACAAAGAAATGATTTACCACTATTTCCAAGTAAAATGCTTTTACCAGTGAAATAACTTGTGAAGGATCTGTCAGTGTTTCGACTCCCTTTCTAAAGGAATGATTTATTGAAGTGATTGACTATTATTTTCGAGTGAAATGCTCTATAAGTGAAATAGTGATTGAAGAGAATGTGACGTCGATGGGCGATGTCCCTCGACTAGTTTCAATGAACTAATGTGACGTCGATGGGCGAAGTCCCTCGACTAGTCTACTTTGTTGGGCGAGTCCCTCAAGTAGTTCACCTGAAGTGATGTGACGTCGTTGGGCGAAGTCCCTCGACTAGTTTCAAGTAAAATAATGTGACGTCGTTGGGCAAAATCCCTCGACTAGTTTCAAGTGGAGTATTGTGACGTCGTTGGGCGGAGTCCCTCGACTAGTATGTGACGTCGTAGGGTGAATACCTTCGACTAGTTCCAATGAAATAAAGTGACGTCGTTGGGCGATGTCCCTCGACTAGTTTCAATGAAATAAAGTGACGTCGTAGGGCGAGTACCCTCGACCAGTTTGTGATGTCTTGGGCGAAGTCCCTTGACTAGTCTAGTTTGATGGGCAATGTCCCTCAAGTAATTGTACGAGTGATATCCATTGAAGTGTTTATTTACTTGATCTAAATTGTGTACTTGAAATATGGTTTGAAGCTTTTTGAATTGTAAGCATTTTTGGAACTCATTTGGGCTTTTTTAGCTCACTCTTTCCAAATTGTTTTCTTTAACAGGGACCGAGAACCCAGGTGAAGGAGCCAACCTTAGAGTTAGGGTTTGCTTTTGTATTGATGTGACAAACGTGGAATGTGATTCCGAGAGCTTTTGTATTATGAGAATTTGAACGTTTGATAAGTATTTTATGTAATTTGGAGATTGTAAGGATGGTGTAATGTGATTGTAAGCTATTGTTGAGTTTAGATTTGAGATTCGAATGGTAGTTTAATGTTTTAGCGATATTTATGTGAGTGAGTCAAAGGCTAGGCGGTCCATGGATCCTTGGAATGCAGCCGGGAGAAGTGGGGCTGTCACAACCGTTCCAATCAAGCCATTGCTGGTTTTATGTGCACCCTCCATTTTCCAGATCTAATTGTGCACCCTCCATTTTCCAGATCTAATCGTGTCCGTCAAATTGTTGTAAATGGAAAGTGCCCCAAATTGTAAGGCTCTGTACCCACCGACTGCACTTTTTCGGAGTCGCTTTCTCTCATTATTGTGAAATCCTCAAATTGAAGATCATGAACAACCAGGGGATTCAAGTTTCTGAGCTTCAAAGATGAGCTATCCGTGAGGGATGCGATTGAGGTGATGAACAGCTAGAATCTCGACAGTCACAACAACACCGTCAGCGAGGCTCAATCACCCGACAGCATTGGTGGTGGCAACTGAGGCGGATTCTGCAGTCCATGCCGTGATGGTAGTGGCGGTGGCTACGGAAGTGGGCCATTGCAAGGGAAGCTATGGCGGTGGAGGTGTGGCTACAGTGGTGGCTGTTGTGAAGGAGGTTATGTATTCTAGATGTCGCTTGATAGAAGATGCTACTTCAGCATTTAATTTTGGTTGGAAAGAACGCAATGATAGATTCTTTGTTTCTATTTTCTTGCACATAAAGGATTAGTGTACAGGAAGAGTTCGGTAGCATATGATTTGGTAAATGTTTGTATGCCCAAGTTAAACCTAAGAGAGCTTGCCAATCTGCAAATATTAGCAGCGTAATATTGGAAGAAACCATAGCAGAATTTGTACGTTATGAAGCAGACGAGCAAAGAGCTTCCAGCATGCTATAAATGATGAATGAAAAGGGGCCTCTTCTTGCTTCATGCATGACTTGTTTCCAATAAGATTGGCCTGCATCCGTTTTGAAATCCACCCCTGCACTATATTTTTTAGGCAAATGACAGCAAGAAGTGCCAAATTTTGATGCTATACCTCAATTGATGCAATTGAAAAACCTGAATCTCCCACTCTATTTATGGTCTTCGACACGCTATGAATCTCATCTTAGCCCTTACGCTTTGATGTATCATTCATCTTCTTTTAGTTGCGTTAATAACAATTAACGCAACTAAAAGAAGATGAATGATTATTAACGCAACTAAAAGAAGATGAATGATACATCACAAGTAGAGCTCGGCATCCATGATTCTATTGACCCTCCATGGCTTAACGTTTTCTCCCCATTGTTAACCCATGTCTACTTCCACAGCCATTCTGGGCATTCTTTTGGAAGCATTACTTTAGTAGCGTCCGACTCATAGCCCGCCAACAACGGTGCTATTGAGCAGATTTCAATCACACTCTTTTCTTTGGCTGGTGGTAGCCCGAGCCATTTTCTTTCTCGAGTGGGTGCGGCTGCCACGTTGTCTGATGAGGCAAAACTCAGAGATGCAGCTTCTCTGGAGACAACACGACTTGTTGAAGAAACTCAGAGATGCACTTGAAGCTTTGAGATGACAGGCTGCCAGCAAATAGAAAATTGATTTAGAGGAAGCTATTGCTTGGTTGAGGCTTTAGTTGTTCAATTGTACCGGAGGGAAGGAGAGCGCCATGTTTTAGGGAAATTCGCCTCGTGGGTGAGGGCTTTTTCTTCTGTATTGAATTCCAAAAATACTCCTCGCTCATCGGAAAGTTATGGAAAATTTGGTGGCGCCGCCACAGAAATCCTACGTCAGAAAAGAAAAATTAGTTCAGTGACTAAATTTGATTTAAAAAACCTATAGGAGTTCAGGGACGAAAATAGCCAATTATCCTAATTTTTATTTGTTAGAGACAAACTCTTTCGATGTCTTGATTTCAACAAGTATGAGTGCATGGAAACGCCCAACCTCCATCACCCTGCCTCCCAAAAAAAAAAAAAAAAAATCCTATACAAAAAAGAAATTCTAATATGAGGAAGAAGTCTTTCATTAGGACAAAAAATTATTTTTTTAATCTGATTAAGTCAAGAATTATATGTATGTATGTATGTGTACTGCATGTATTTCTCATGTACATCATGTTTGAAATTTTATTTTTACTCTTGTTCAACACTAATAATGTCAACTATAGTGTTGAATTCCAAATTCATCCACCACTAGTTATTACCAGATAATTTCTCCTAGAATTCTGATTATCAATGTTTTTCACATAACTCTAATTTTTTAAAATGACAAAACTGCCAATAAATTCTCATTTTTCGTCAATTTTTTTTCCTTTTTAACTTGCATGCGCGTGGCATTTCTCTTTGGTGCCATCAAGTACAGGTTAATCTGATGTCAATGTGAACCTGCTGCGGAGGGAAAGAAAGAAAAACTCATAAGCAACTTCATTTCAAAACACTTCTTCCAAGCATGTAATTAACCAAAATCTGTGAAAGTGGATGGCGTTTGTTATATCCTTTTTTGGTTGATAAATGTCTGAAAGAAGTAGTGTACATCATGATTATGCAATTTGGTTGGTTTCTTGTGGACATATTTCTTTATCCATACAATAAAATTCCAAGAGAAATATAATTGCACCAGGTTAAGGACTCGGTCAAATGCCTGTCCAATGTTCAAGTTGCGGCCCATAATGGCTTTTTGGAGCCAGTATACATCCTTCCAAGTTCTTTGATTATTTTTGTTTGTTATTCCCAGTTTAATGGCGCATTTTCTTTGTACTGTTGTCTTTTTCCTTATTTCGTATTTCTATTTTTCAACGTGAGCAAGTAAATTTTATAAATTGTGTGAAATATATGTAAAAGTATAGCAATTGTTCGATATTCTCACTTAACCTCTGCTAAAAGCTCATTTTATCATTTTTGTTGTGAAATCTGAGATTTTGTAAATCTCATTCTCAAATCTAAATTTCTCGCTCGACTTGAACCAATTTTTAGTTATATTTGATTGTTAGATGAAGACATGCATGGATTTATTGGGCTCCAAATTTGTTAGGTGGAGAGGACCAAAACCACCTCCAAATCTTTACAAATCCACATCTCTTCAAATTAAATCAAGATAAGAGTTTAAATCATATCATACATAATATAAAAGCGTCTAGAGTCGGTGATCAAATTGGTATGCTGCAATTTTCATCTCCCCTTTTTGGTAATTTTGTCCAATTTCCTGGCTTTTTCGTCATTTTTGTTTTGGTCATGCATTGGGCCTCTCATTTCCTTTTACCAACAGCTGGTTGCTACACAGCACAACGGTGAAAAGTAGCGGTGGAGAGAGGATACATGTCTTTTGAACATGACATGCAGTTGAGCGTTAGTGGAATCCAATATGTTTGCACCTCAGCCATTGGATTTATGTGCCTTCAATGTGTGCCATCCGTTCATTTTTGCTTGTCCATTCAAACCAAAAACGGTTGGTAAAGCCAACTAGTTATGTGAGTATTTTGGAGGGAATTGACAGGTCTTTTCTTCGACTGTAGCTCTGCTCTACTCCTTCAACTGGTATGGAATTCATCCTTTTTTCCTACAATTTTTTCAGAGTATTGAGGTTTCAGGGAGCTAACCTTGGCTCCTACTTGTCCATTTTTCGACTTTTGCAGATTTCTTTTTGGGCCTGCTTCTTTTTAATTGGGATTTTCCATAGCTGCTCTGTGAAGACACAATGTTATATTTCTTTTTTGGCATGCTTCTCCGATGACATGCGTGCAACTTCAATTGCTTGCAATTGTAAGATAGCTCGGATTTATTAACTAAATGCTAGAGTTGGGGTGCTATGGGTATTGGTCCTACTGATAAAACGGTAGAATTTGATCAATTCTAATTAGTTCTTCCTATTCTCTCTAATGAATTGTTGGTTATAATAGATCAATCAACCTTACATGATGTGTTCATGGAATTCTAAATAGGAGCGAAAGTTTAACTATTAGTTTAACTCATACAATGACACTAATCATTTGAATTGAGGTAAACCTGTTTGTAAATTTCACTAAGCTATGCTTTACTTTACTCATATTCATATTACTCATAATTATGTAGGTATCTAATTTTAGGCAGAAAGGTTTGAAGATAGGTGCTTTTCACTGGTTGACCTATTGGGCTAAAGGTAATCCTTTCTGATTCTAAGAGGGTCTGTTTTTCCATACATATGAGCTATTATTGAAATTTTATTTTGTATCATCGATAATGCATGTGTTCACGTATTTCATAATCTCTTGGTTGATTAAGTTCTGTGCCAACATGTTTTGCATTGTGTTTCATTTCTGTTTCACTCTGGTTCATCTATATGCATATGCTCAGCATAAACTATACATAAAATTTTTACTAACAACCCAGCTCGAACTTTTCTTAGTATATTGTTCTGCAAATATATGTACCTTGCTGCTTAACTATTTATAAATGAATTAGTCAAGAGGCTATCAATGAAGTGAGCTTCAAATAAATTTATTTCTATCTTTGCGGATCCATCTTCATGTCATCTCTTTTCTATTATATCTATAATGGCTTCAAATTGAAAATATACATCACTTGAGGAGAAATATCGGAAAGGAATCAGCGACGTCGTGAAAGATGCGCAGCACGTAAAGCTAAAAAAGGAAGGGCGAGTCTAGGTATCTGCCTTTGTTGCTTTGAGTGCATGTACTGTCTCTGACTGCATTCTATCTATGTCGCCTACATCTGCAAATTCTGGCCCATTAGTGGAGAATTTTAGTTTAGCTTCTCCTATGCCAAATTCTTCTGTTAAGGATATTTGTACTATAACAACTACGGATCGCATGTATCAGACATTCATTGAGGCAAAGAAACTAAGAAGGGGAGATGACACCGATCGATCAGAGTTTAGTGAATAAAAGTAGAAGGGACAATGCCTCTAGTGCTGTAGCTATCCATACACTAGATTCTTATATTGATATTCCCGTAGATTATCCTGATTTACTTGATCAAGAGCATAATGGAGAGCCAATTTCTTGCTGGGAAGGTACCTTTTTCTCACCAGTTTCTAAGCTTTGCATATGTATATAACTAAAATGATTCATATCCTAATAATATATATACACTTAAATATATGCATATACATGTGTGGATCTACATACGATAGGTATATATACAGATACTATAGGGTTGATATATATTACTTATTTAATAAATAAGGTATATTTAATAGTTCTACAATCTTGACTATTCTCTTATAGATTCTAAGAGTAAGATGTTTTATATGTAAATGAATATATACATATATATGCACTTGCATATATACTGGTGAGAAGTTTTTCCATTGTATACAGGTGCACTAAACAAAGTACACACAGTTGTTCCTAAACTCAGCTATGGTGTTCATCGAAGTCTTGATAATAATGGCGACATAAAAACCATCATTCAGAGCTCTCTTTTGGGTAAAAAAAAGAACTATAGCTGATTCTTATTCTGGCAATCTTACTTCTTTGGCCTACCAATAGAGGACAAGGAAAGATAGTACTGAACACAACTGTATCATAGAGACTACAAAAATTTGTAGTGCTAAAGCGACATGCTCAATGAGATCTCTCATCAATATTCCTGTCTATTATAATCATGCAATGAATGAGCAAACTCACGAGACTGAAGTATCATGTGAGCAAGGTATTTTGCTCTAACGATTATATTGATAACCTATATCCGTGCATACATGTACACTTATATGCATGCTGTATAAACAATGAATCATTTTGACTTTGTTAATTGCATAGTACTACTTCTATGATTCTGATAATATTATAATATAAGTTAAGAAATATAAAATTCATATTTCTTACGGATGGAATAGTCGTTAAAACTAATGCCATCTGATACAGGTACATGGCAAAATCGGACAATCATTATTGAAGATCAACACAGTGGTATTGCTTGCACTTCGAATGGTGATCGAGAAAAGGAAAAACACTTGCAAGCAAGTGGTCAGACACCGATGAATAGTGATCAAGTTGAAAAAATAACATCTGAAAAAAATGATCTGAGAAGTAATAATCATACACATCAACAAACGGTGGATGCTATATCTTCAGCTTCACATGCTAATTTTAAAAGTAAAGAGAGCATTCCTATGAACAATTCCAGCAATCCTGCTTCTACAGGGAATCGACATCAATGATCAAGTATGACTTTATCTATTATTTAAGTTATGCATTCACCATGTGAGAAAAATGCAGTGCATGCTATCTAGGTTATTTTTATATCTATATATTACAGACAAATCAACTCTCATCTTCAGTGTGAACCTATTGCAAAGTTTGTTCTATATACAAAAGTTTATAATGTATACAAATCAGATATATAAAAGTGAAAAATAGTTTAATCATGTTTGCATTTGCATCTTTATATTATTACCAGTGTTTCTAATCTATTAGAAAGCAATTATTCTCATCTTTCATCATCTGGAGAAATTACATTCATATACAAGATTTCAATATTCATTTGTAGGACAGCAGAGAAATCAAAATAATAGTACACCTGATCCTTTTCTAGCTATTGCCACTGAAGCGACGAAGTCACCAGATGAGTCTTATCATATACACTATGGTGCTAAACGCTTCTACAAAGAGCCACCTTCATTTTGGTGCGTGAGCAGTTCGATGGAATCCGAAGCTTCACTTTCCATCAAAGCTGCACTTTTCCATGCACATTGGCATGTCAAATGAGAACTCTACTTGGTGGCTTGTCGGTTCTGGCTTTGGTTTCAGATGCATCCATTCTGCTCAGTCTCTGTTTTTGTTCAGTTTTCCATTTTCCTAGATGTTGGAACTTAATCCAGGATCCCAATATCAGATATTTGAATACAGTTACAACAAGTACTATTGCGGAAGCGTACCTGAATTTATCTTAACTGAGTACTTGACGAATCCTTAGATCTTGGGGTGGCCTTCCAGATCTACACGTACTTGCTTTTCCTCTTGAGGGAGCCTTTAGTCTCTCTCTAGGTATTATTTCTAGAGGATGGGATGTCTAGAAAATATGACGGCTAGGTTACCTGTGACCTGGGGACCATGACCCTATTTATAAATAACTTTCCTGTTACCTGTTGAAAATCCTATTTCAACCCATCATTGAAATAGGAAATCCTCTTAAGTCTCTACACATTAAAGGCCCACACCCTATTAGATACATTAAAGCCCAAGTCATAATAGATCACTTTATATGGGCTAACTTTATTTGACAGCCTGCAATACATAATGATTTACATATAAGTCCAACGTTGGATTAAGGATCCAACAATCTCCCACTTGGACTATATGTGTAACTCTATAATTATGTTTTGCAAAATAACCATATGAGCTCAAATTTGCTGTCATAACCAAATGTATCTCTAACTAATTCCGTCCATCAATTACACCAACATAGGATCAAAGCGGCATTTGTTACAATTTTCATAACTTGACCCATCAATGGTCACGTATGCTAATATAATTGAATGACACGAATTATGATGTGGATGTGCAGCATGAAAATTTCATGTAATGTGATCTTAACATGCCTATTTTCAACTGGTCCATTTTAAACTTTTGTGAGATCAAACCATACCAAAATCAGAGTGAAAATAAACTGAAACTTTATTTATACAGAAATATCCTTAAACAACTGAAAAATATCGGGTCCGTTTGGATTAGTTGTTTTTCAAAAACAGCACTGTAGCATTTGGGATGTGAAAAACTACTGTAGCTGTTTTTCAAAAACTACTGTAGCTGTCTTTCAAAAACTTTTTGAGGGTTGGGGTTGTTTTTCAAAACACTACATATAAGATGAAAGATACCCCATAAATTACCAGAAATAAATTTTTTTGGCTCGTTAGTAGCCATTTAATTTCAAAAATACCCCAAAAAATTATCCCAAATAAATTTTTAATTTTAAAAATGTTCCAAAAAATTATAACAAATAAATTTTTAAATTTAAAATGCCCCAAAAATATTAAATAAATTTTAATTTTAAACATGCTCAAAATTGCCCCAAAAATACCTCAAATAAATTTTTAATTTTAAAATGCCCCAAAAATTACTCTAAATAAATTTTAATTTTAAAAATGCCCCAAAAATAATCAAATAAATTTTAATTTTAAAATTGCCCCAAAATTGTAACGCAAATAAATTTTAATTTTAAAATCCCAAAAACTACTACATAAATTTTAATTTTAAAATACCCCAAAAAATTACCCCAAATAAAATTTAATTTTAAAGTCCCAAAAAATACCTAAATAAATTCTTAATTTTAAAATGCCCCAAATAAAATTTTAATTTTAACAATGCTAAAGAATTACTCCAAATGAATTTTTAATTTTAAAATGCCACAAAAAATACTCAAATAAATTTTAATTTTAAAAATACCCCAAAATTACTCAAACAAATTTTTAATTTTAAAATGCAAAAAAATACTCAAATAAATTTTAATTTTAGAATGTAAAATTACTCAATTAATTTTAATTTTAAAATGCTTAAAAAATACTATAAATTTTTAATTTTAAAATACCAAAAAATTACCCCAAATAAAATTTAATTTTAAAATGTCCCAAAAATACCCTAAATAAATTCTTAATTTTAAAATGCCTAATAAAATTTTAATTTTAACAATGCTAATTACTCCAAATAAAATTTTAATTTTAAAATGCCCCAAATAAATTTTTAATTTTAAAATGCCCCAAATAAATTTTAATGGGAGGAAGAGAGGGAGGAGGAGGGAGGAGGGGGAGAGGGGAGAGAGGGAGGGGAAGGGAGAGAGAGAGGAGAGGGAAGGTGGAGGGAAGTGAGTGGTGGAGTGGAGTAGTGGTGGTGGGGTAGGGGAAGCGAAGAAGGATCATTTTTATTTTTGTATATAAGTTATTTTGAAATATTTGTTTAGATTAGGTTGTTTTAGGGTTGTTTTTGGTTGTGTATTGTAGTATTTAGGGGTGTAAAAGCAGATTTTCAAAACAGGTGAAAAACAGGTAAATCAAAAGCCATCAATGTCGAAGAGCATCTAAAATAACAAACTCCCACTAAACGAATATCACCTAATGCCACACCCATATGAGTGTGCTCGTGAAACAATTTGGGTGGTAATCCTTTAGTAAGCGGATCCAATCATAGGTTTGTTCCAATGTGCTCTATAGACAAGCCTCCCACTGAACTCTTTCTTTAACAACCGAGAATTTAATATCTATATGTTTGACTTTGTCAACTCTTGTTATTGGAATATTGAACTGCTGATTTATTGTCACAAAATAGTTTGAGTGGTCTATCAATGGTATCCACCACACGTAATCTGTGACAAAATTTGCAACCAAATTCCATGGTTTGGATGCCTCATAACAAACTCTGAAATCTGCAGCCATAGTGGAAGAGGCTATGAGAGACTGTTTAGCACTCTTCCAAGATATGGCACTCACCAATAAGTAGATGTGTTGTTGATTTCATCTGTCTTGACATCCGACATAATCGAATCGGTATACCCAATGATCTCGAGCTTATCGATCTCGTCCGATGAGCATGTAGTCCTTTGTTCCTTGTAGGTACCACAAGACCCGTTTGGTTTCTTTCCAATGATCCAATCACGGATTGTTTAAATACCTACCAAGCATTCGGTAATGTCGCTAATATCCGTGACACGAAACATACATACATTAGACTTCCCTCTGCGATGCATAAGAAATCTTCTGCATCTCCATTTCCTCAAAAGCATTTTTGGGACACTGATCGAAACTGAATTTGTCTCCTTTAGCCACAGGGGTATCACCTGGTTTGCAATTTTGCATGCCATATCGTTTGAGAACCTTTTCGATATAGGTCTTTTGTGATAGTCCAAGAATACCCGGAGAGCGATCCCGACGTATTTGGATGCCTAACACAAAAGATGCATCACCAAGATCCTTCATTTCAAAATTTTTAGTTAGAAATCTCGTGGTTTCATGCAACACTTCTATATCGTTACTGGCAAGCAAAATATCATCAACATACAATACCAGGAAAATATACTTGCTCCCACAGAACTTATGATATATGCATTCATCAACCAGATTCATCTCAAAGCCAAACGAGATGATCACTTGATGAAATTTAAAAAACCATTGTCGACATGCTTGCTTGAGCTCATAGATGGATTTTTTAAGTTTGCAAACCATATTCTTTGGATCACCTGATACAAAGTTTTCTGGTTGCACCATATAAATCGTCTCATCAATGTTACCATTGAGAAACGCTGTCTTTACATCCATCTGGTGTAACTCAAGATTGAAATGCACCACTAGTGCCATTATAGTTCTAAAAGAGTCCTTTGAAGAAACCGGAGAGAAGGTTTCTGTATAGTCGATGCCTTCCTTTTGTGTGAAACCTTTAGCGACAAGACGAGCTTTGTACCTTTTCACATTGCCTTTCGAATCCTTTTTGGTTTTAAATATCCATTTACAACCAATAGGTTTCACTCCTTCTGGCAATGGGACAAGATCCCAGACGTCATTGTCTTTCATAGATTTCATCTCTTCGTTCATGGAATCAATCCACTTTTGAGAATTTGAACTTTCCATGGCTTGATGGAAGTTGATTGGATCATCTTCCATCAATCCAATGGCATCCTCATGTTCTTGGAGAAAAACAATGTAATCATCTGGCACTGCACTTCTTCTTTCTCTTGTGGATCTCCTTAATGGCACTAATTCTTGAGGTGGTAGAGTTTGTTCCTATGGAATAGAAGATTGTCTGATATTGTCTTGACTTGCTGTGTTATTAACAATGTTAGGAATAGAATCCTGAACAACGCCTGTCGCGCCCCATTTTTTGAAAAAGGGAAGGAAACTCGTCTTGAGTTTTGGATTTTTAGTTGAAAAAGATTTTTTTTGATAAAAAATGATTTTTTGATTTTTTTGAAAAAGAAATGGGTCATGGGACTACAAAAATGCGACGATTTGGACCCAAAAATAAAAGTCTAGGAAAAGGGTTTTTAGAAAATTTTGGAGTCGCCACTTGGTATGGAGTTTAGGTGTACCAAGTCACCCAAAAAAATTTCAGTTAATGAAAATAAACTAAGAAAAACCCTTTTTAGACGACTCCGGATCTTTGAAAACTAGAGAAAAAGGTTCGGGGGTCACAGTTGAAAGAAGGGAAGGCAAAGATTCGATGTTACTCGTCTCTAAGGCACCCTTCTAACCTAGCCAAAGCTAGTTGCGTGATTTAGTTAAAAATTTCCTAATTCTAATTTTAAAATTTATCACATTTGGATGTTGTCTATATGGATGCAAAACTTAAACCTAATATTGGATCGAGAGGGGCGAAATGTCTCCTTGAGATTTGATTGGAATTGATCACATTAGTTGTGTCATCCAAATTTGATCTTTCAAGGAGGTCACGAAAAATGCAAATGATGGAACTCGAAAAAAAAGGGAAATTAGGTTTTTCAAAAGAAATGCAATTTAAGATCAATTTTTAAGTGCGAAAAGGAACTTGAATTTCAAAAGATGCAATTTTGAGAAAAATGGATTTTGGCTTTGATTTGTTAAACAAAAAGAAGAAACTTGATTTTTTAAACACATGAGTTTTGATAGAATTTAAAATAATGCACATATATGTCCTAAAGAGAGATAATGCAACATAATGGGTGCGGGGGACTAAATTCGTGACTTTAAATCTTCCTTTTCATAGAAGGAAATAAAAGCGTGCTAAGGCTAAGAAGCCATACTCGCTCTTTTCCCTATTTCAAAGGGTAATGCTCTAAAATGCACTAATCTATTTTCTAATTTCAAGAATGTAAATGCAAGTTTAAATATCATGTTTTACATACAAGAAATAAACATGCAAAAATGAAAGATAAAATCCCTAAATGCATGAAATGATATGTAATATGTTATTCTAACGGCCTAAAGGTCTAGCATTGGACTAACCTTTTTCTATGAGTCACGACTAGCGTTGGACTAGTGTGACAACGTTAGAGGGAACGAACCACAACTAGCGTTGGACTAGTGTGGTGGCGTCAATACATTTACATAATAAAACATGTAGACATAATAATAAAGCAAGTAAACACATAAAAACACGTAAACACATAAAAACACATAAACACATAACACATAAGCATAATATCTAGATGCAAAAACCTAGGGAAGCAAGTAAACACATAAACATGCAAACATGCAAATAAAGCATATAAAACCTAATTATTACATTGGGGGAACCTATATACAATTCTAAAAGGGGAAATCAAAATAATAACCTATCTATTACATTTTTCTAAAATAAATACACTTTTGCAAAATTAAACCTATCTATTACAACTTGGCATTCAAGTGCCTTCCAAATAATTATGGAAAATTAAATAAAGCGATTAAAGACTAAAATGAATAAAACTACGGTAAATAAATTAAACATGCACATTCATGCAATAAAAAACACATAAGGCACATAAAGAGAAAATTCTAAAGGGTTTAGATATACCTCCCCCGCCACTCACATATGAACTTTGGGTCACTTAATCAAAAGAATACACACATCAAAATACCACCATAAATAAATGGTAATAAAAAATAAATAACTCAAATCAAAATGTTAAAAGGAAACAATGCATATGAGAAGCTCAGACTTAACAATTAAAGAAAAGAAACATTTATAATTGCAAAGTCACATTTTATTAGGGATGTAATTGAAAATATTTGAAACTTTTTGGGGTCTGGACCAAATTATAAAAAGATTGGGGGTCAAAATTGAATGAAAATAAAGTTGAGGGACCAAAAATGTAATTAAAATAGGGACCTATGTGAAAGAAAATTAAAGTTTTAGGGCCGAAGTGAAACTGATTGAGAAATCCGGGGCCAATGTCTAAATTATTTTAAATGGATCAAAGAATGGCTGCAGAATTTTGAGGAATTGGGCTGGTGTGATTTCGGCCCAAACGAAATTAAATAAACCCAATGCATAGAGTCCGAACAAACTAAGCAAAAGCCCAACAATAAGACCAAATTAACCAAAGTCTGATATCAAAAGCCCAACGAAAATAAACAAAAAAATCCAACCAAACAAACAAATGAACCAAGCTAGGGCCTGCAACCTAAAGCCCGAACGAAAAACAACATAGTCCAGCCGAAAACCCATAAAAATAAGAACAAGCCCAAAATCAAACAAACCAAACAAAAACAAAGAAATGGCCCAAACCCTTCTTTTTTTTCTTTTCTTTTCTTTTCTTTTCTTTTCTTCTTCCTCTTCTCCTTCTTCTTCTTCTTCTTCCCAACCAGCTAGCAGCTCATACGTCCATGGAGACACCGGACCACCACCGACCAATGGTCGCCAGTGAACTTCCGACAAAATTCAAAATATACCTCCCACTCGATTTTTTAGTAGATTCATTTTCGAGCTTAGTTTTTGCAAAACACGCACCAAAAGTGGACAAACGTGAAAATTACAGCCGGTTAAAATTTTTTTTTAAAAAGCTCAAATCAACCCCAAAATTCATGAAATTTATGTCTAAAAGATCCTTGTGAATTCTACAATGGAACTAAGACTTAATTAACAAGAACTAAACCCGTTTTTTATCTAGGAATTTTATCAAACATGTAAAATGCATTATGTAAACCCATTATTTCTACCTCTAAAACTAACATAAACAAGCCCAAAAAATTCAGCAAAAACAACCCAAGAGTCATTTATCAACACCAATGTCCAGCATATATCCATATAAGCGTCGAAATGAGAAAGAAGAAGAAAAAAAATAAAATAAAATCCATGAAACATGCTTTTTTACGTTGGAATTTTAAAGGAAGGAGTTTGAGAAATTTTACAATGCTTGTTGCAAGATTTCTGTGAGCTTTGTGGCTTTGATTCTTGATGAAGTTTCCTCGGCAGTAGCTTCCCCTCTTTGTCCCTTTTTTTCGTTTGCTGATTTTCTCTTTTTGTGTGTGTGTGCTTGTGTGTTGTGTGTGTTTAGTGTGTAGAGAACCGTGGGTGTTGTGTGCTTGTGTGTGTTGTGTGTGTTGTGTGTAGAGTGAGGGAGCCGAGAGTGAGGGAGAGTTTTTTGTGCTGTGTGTGCAATGAGAGGTCCAGAACCGAGAGTGAGGAAGAGAGTTTTTGTGTGTCGGTTGTGTGTGATGAGTGTGTGAACTGGTAATGTCAGGAGAGTTGGGGAGTGGGTGGGTTCTTGTGAATGTCTGAGAGTTGTTGTGCATCTGTGTGAAGTGATGGAGCCGATAGAGAGATAGAGAGTTGGAGGGAGTCGGTAAAGAAAATCTTTGATGTGATTTTACTTTTTTTTTTTTGAAAACCAAGAAAATAAAGTAGAATAAGGCAAATAAATCAAAAAATAAAACAAAACGAAATAAAATAAAAGACATGAGAAAAAACTAATATTTTGAAGTTTCAAATTATTTTTCACTAATCACCTTGATTGATTTTCTTTTTCTTGATTTTTTTTTTTCATTTTTTTTGGATGAACCTGTAAATAAGGAAAATAAATTCACATTAAATGTAGAAGAATAAATGATCAATTAAATCAACAAAAACTGTAAGAAAACATGAAGAATTAGTAAAAATTTGGTGTCTACTTGCCATCTTTGTCTAAGTTTGAAGAAATTTTAGACAAAGCGTAGAAAATTGCTTTACATGTCGGTGATTATTTCTGAACTTGTAAACAAGCGTGAGTGTTAGATCATCACTCATCAAACTAATATAATAAAATGCACAATGTGTGAACTTCGTAAAGGTTGCCTACGATTATCTCACCATGAGAATCGGGTCAAGCGTAGTTCAAATACAAATGAGCGTGATGAAATGAGTCTTGAATCTTGTAAAATCGAGCGGGAGATAGAAGGGGTGCGGTGAGCAGGAACTCACAAGCAGGAATTTAAATATTCAAACCAAAATAAAATTAAATACAAGCATTGGGAGACGATAAGGGCATAGAAGGTGCCAGGTGGAGGCGAGATTTTTAAAATAAGCAGAGGGATAGAAGTGCCCGTGGAGGCAGAACTCTATGAGAAATTTAAAGTAAGCGAGTGAGATAGGAAGGGTGCAGTGAGAACTCATAGAAATTTAAAGTAAGCGTGGGGATAGAAGGTGCAGTGGAGCTAAGACGAAATTAAAAGTGAAGCGAGGGATAGAAGGAGTGACGGAGGCAATCCTTGAAATTTAAAGTGAAGGGATAGAAGGGTGCCAGTGGAGGCTGAAATTTAAGTGAAGCGAGGGGAGATAGAAAGGGTGCCGTGAGGCTGAGAGCAACAAATTTAAAATATCAGAGAGGAGGGTAGAAGGGTGCCGTGGAGGCTGAGCAACCAACGAAATTTAAATGATTTTCCAAATTTAGACTATTCAGTGGGATTGGACCCAAACTGAATGACTAGATGGGAAAATACAAATATCTGGTCTAAGTGGTGGGATTAGACCCAAATTAGACACTAGTGGGAGAGATGAAAACATAAATCTTGGATTGCCAGACTTTGAAAAATAAAACACAAGCTGTTCAAACATGATAAATGTAAAATGCAAGTAATTATGCACTCAATGAAATGTTCCATTTCTGATTTTTGATTTTCTTGTCTTGAAAATGAAATGAATGATAGAAACAGAGACTTCTCCTCTTTTTCTTTTTTTTTTTTTTAAGAATTGATTGATTTTGGAAATTTGAAGAGTATAATTGAAACCTTTCCTCTTCAGGGTTGAAACAAATGCACATATGTTGCCATCCTCTTGATTTGCAAACCTTTTAAAGGCAAAATTGATTTTTTGAATGCATTATCAAAATTGAATGTCACTTCCTTCAAAAAGAATTGCCCCAGTGTGAGCCTGCGCTCAATTAGGCAAAAGCTGCATTTTTATCCTTAGGGAGAGTGGGGATACTGATCATAATCCTACCTGCACAAGGAAAAGAAAAAGTGATAACAAGATAATGCCACCATCGTCGATCCCTTTAACCTTGAAAACCGTGTAAACATGAGTTCTCGATGTGCGACACCGTGTTCCTTTTAGAACTATTCTGCAACCCGATTTGAATCCCCTGAATTTTCAATACCAATCAATCATCCTCAGTTGCATATCACCAATCATCGCCGCTTCATCACCTCTTGGCAAATTACAAGGATTGTCTTTTGGGTAGAATTCAATGCAATGAAATGAGATATATACAAAAATCATAGAAAATATTATTTCTCATGCAATGACATAAAAATGGAGCAAAATTGATGTACAAAAATAAATGAATGAATAAATGGAATAAATAAGTAAAAAAAAGTGTATTGAATTTATGAACGACTACTAAAATTGTAAAGAATTGGATCTTGATTTAAGCTGGTGATCTTTGATGAAAAAGAAAACCTTTGACCCTTTATGTCATCCATTTGGATTTGATGTCGACCAAGAATAACGGTTATAGAGAACCAAATGAACATAGTCACCAATCTTTCAAACTTCAACGTGCTTTCCAGCGATAATTCCTTTGCATTTCATAATCCCCTTATGCGCTACTTCGGGTTTTAAGCTAAGGTCCCCATATTTTTTTCTTTCTTTTGTCTTCTTTTTTTTTTTTCCTTTTGCTTTTACTTTTTTTTCTTTTCCCTTTTTTTTTTTTTTTTGCCTTTTTTTTTTTGAAAAAGGCGCCACTGGGTTTTCACCTAAGAGAGAGAGATAAATAAGACCATGAAATGAACAAACAAGTTTACCAACAACTTTATCAATTGGGACATTTTGAAAATCGATTGGCATCGATTGGAGCGATCTTCTCCAACACCTTAGAAAAGGCGTATTTCACATCATTTTACAACGGATTAAGAAAATTTCTCTCAAAATACTGCAACAATGAAATTCGACAACATTTGGCTTTGTGTGCGGGGTTAGGTGGGGTATAAAAGAAGGTTAAGGCTTGAAAGCGGATCATATAATGGGTTTCAAATGATTTTGAGATCGTACTTTTCAAAATTGCACCGGTGTGGGGGGTGATAAAATCACTGATTATCTTGGCTGGTTTTGACTTCTTGGCTTTTCTTCTCTTTTTTTTTGCTTTTTTTTGTTTTTTGTTTTTTTTTTTTTTTTTTGTTTTTGTTTTTTTGCAATTCTTTCTTCTTTTCTTAACAAAGTGAAACAGAATTAAATTTGCCCAGGTGTTAATGGTCTGCGATCTTCGGGTTATGAAATGAAAGAATGGATTATCTTGAAAGCTCAAAGGGAGAACCAGGGTGAAACATCAAAAGGAAAAAAAGAAAAGGATAAACTTCAATCCATTTTGGTAGTTTTAAAAATTTTAGTAATCATATGAAAAACTTTTTGCACATGTAATTAGTGGTTGAGGAAAAACACGCCATCCATCTCCATGAGAACAAGTGCTATCCTCGATACTTTTTGACAATGAAGGTCCTTGCCAATTTGGACAAACTTCCTTTTTGCCTCCTGAGCGGAAGGATTGCGTTTCAAAACCTTGTCTCCTACCTCAAATAAGCGGGAGACTTGACTTTCTTGTATGCGAGCCATTCTTTGTTGGTAACTGCCCGATATGGCAAACGCATTCAACGCTTTTCATCAATCAAAGACAAGCTGCTCATGGCGTTTCCTAATCCATTGACTTCACTCTAGCGGGCTTCCATTCGAGAACATATAGCGATGGAATTTCAACTTGCGGTATCGCTTCCATTCCATACATGAGTGAATATAGGGTTGCTCCGGTAGAAGTCGATTGCAATTACATATGCCATCAAAGCAAAGCGGTTTCTCATGCCAATCTCGATGTGTTTGTCATTTCTGAATGATCTTCTTCAAATTCTTATTTGCGACTTCTGACTCCATTCATCGAGGTCTATAGATAGCGAATTAGGTGTTTAATCTTGAATTGCTCACATAATCCATCCACCATGTCATTGTTGAGATTTTTGGCATTGCTCGGTGATCGGTGTTTTTCCAAGCGACATATGATGTTACTCCTCAAGAAATCTGCCACTATCTTTTTTAGTCACATGCTTATGGGACTTCGGCCTCAACCCATTTAGTAAAACTCTATTGCCACGGAGAATGAATGATGTCCATTTAGGCGGGGGGATCAATAGTTCAATCACATCCATTCCCACATTGAACATGGCCAAGGAAGCGGTCATACTATACATTACAGGCAGGAGGCGTGCATTACATCCCATGCATTTGGCATTTGGCGCACTTCTGAACAAGCGTATACAATCCGCGTTCCATAAGTAAGCCAAAATATCCAGTTCTCACGATCTTCTTAGCTTGATAAATGCCGTTCATGTATGCGGTCCACAAACACCGTTGTGCACTTCTTTCATCATGTAATCGACTTCCTTCTTCATCAACACACCTTAAAGACCATCTGATGTTCTCTTGTCTGGTACCTCTCCGTTCAAGAAAAATTTTAAAGGCACTCTACGTAAAAAACCTTTTGCAACTGAATCAGCACTTTCGGGGATAGAACTCCCATCTTAATGAATTCCTTGATATCCAGGTGTACCGCGATTCGGCCATCAGTCTTACTGCAACTAGACAACGCGGTTCTTCTTGAAGTTGAATCTGTATGGGCTCGATCGAACTTCGTGCGGATGTTGGATCATTGAAGATAGAGTGGCTAAAGCGTCCGAAAAGACATTCTACTGATCTTTGGGAATGTACGAAATTCTAAATTCCTGAACCTCTCTCAGCCAAAGCGGAGCAAGTTACAATGATACAAGCGTGATTTTGAATCTCGAGTCACCCATTGCTTGAGTGTCGATGCACAAGTAAATCGAATCAGAACATATCAAATCTTTAATATCCATTTCAATGCCATTTTCAGTCCAAACATACAAGCTTCATACTTACGGCCATATTGTTGGGTACATGGGAATAAGTAACTTACTTAGCGGCGGGATAATGTTTTCTTCGGCGATACAGCTAATCCCCCGAAAGAGTTTGAAACACCGTCAAAAAATAGTCTCCGTTGGGGTATTGTTCATACATGTCCTCGATTGTCCCGACAAATAGAATCTCTTCGGGAAGTAAGTATGGCGGTTGGTAATCATCTCTCTTGGATTTTACGCCAAATGATCATATAGCACTAATTTTTAGTACCTTTTAAATTAAAAGCGATATCAAATTAGAAAGGACCATTTGCCATTAGCCATCACGTCCCGTGAGCATGGTCTCCAAGCAGAGGATATTTCAAGGGTGAGCAGAAATCAGGTAAGATGGTGGGTATGGTAGGCAAATAATGCCTCAACTTACGAGCCCGTAAGGCAAGCGACAACTCGCTTTCAAGAAATGGCGGTTGGCCTCATTATGTTGTGAACTTCTTACTAAGATAATAAATGGCTTGTTCACTCTTCTTCCGATTCATCATGCCCTTACAAGGCATCCAGCGTCCAACGGTCCATCAGTGCAGAACGGGGTATAATTAGAGGTTCCGGTTGAGGTGGCACTAAAGCAGGAGGAGTTTCAACAAGTAATCCTTGATCTTATCAAAGCACATTGACAATCTTCATTCCAATCCATTGGTGCATTCTTTTCAATAATTGTTTGAACAAGAGGCGGGTGGAAGTCAGGTATTGCAATAAACCTGCATTAAAATTGATCTTTCCGAGGAAACTTTTCACATCTCTTTGAGTTTTGGAAGAGGCATATCGGTTGCTTTAATCTTGGCGGGGATCGATTTCTATACCCTTTTCGCGACAATGAAACCAGTTATTTACCGTTTGCAGTGGGGCTCCAAAGCTTACACTTTCGGAGTTGACTTCAAATTATATTTCCTCGATAATCTTCGAGCGGTTTCTTCAAATCAATCAAATGATCCTCAATTTTCTTGGACTTGATTATGATGTCATCCACATAAACTTCCATATCTCCTTATGAATCATGTCATGAAACAATAGTCATGAGTCGCTTTGATAAGTGGCCCCGACATTCTTGATCCAAAGGCATGACTTCTATAGCAAAAGGTTCCCATGTGGGGTAATAAACCAAGTTTTCTCTACGTCTTCTTACACCATAAGTAAGATATGCGATGATACCCGACAAAACAATCCCAAAGGATTCAATTTCATATCGTATTGGCCAAAAGAATGAATATTTGGGGGAAAAATCATGTTTGGACCACAGAGCCGGTAGCTATTCAAGTCTATAATGAATCACGACATTGCCCCCACCTCTCGATTCTTGAGAGCGTACAGAGGATTTGAAAACCAAATGCATTGGATAATGAAACCATATTAATTCGGCATTGAGTTGCTTCACAATTTGTTCCTTTATCTTGAGACTCGTATCGGTTTAAACTTGCGTTTACACTTTCTGGAGGTTTGGATCCGTTGGCAATTTGTGAACCACTCCTGTATGTCTATAGAATTCAGGGCATGTCATCATATGACCATGCAAACACATCTTGAAATGAGGTTAAGAACTCAATCATTTCTCTCTTACCTTTTTATTCAAATGAATACTAATTTTGAACTCTATGCAGCTTAGGTGCCAATGTTGCCATTTACGTCTCTTCTAAGTTGGTTTGGGTTTCTCTTCATATTGTTCAAAATCCACGAGATGGATTCATTTCCTCTTGATTATCACTCTCGTTTTGAATTTGGTTACATGATTTCAAATTCGTGGGGATATGAGAGATTGAAATTACATTCATCAAATTCCAAATGGTGACAGGGTCAAAGGTTTTATCTGGCTGCAGCATTTTGTGTGTCAGCTCAAAATAAATGCATAGCAGGAAATAATAGAAAATAATTAAGGACAAAGGAAAATATTTCATTCCATTGAGTTCAAAAAAATTTCTTTGAAATTTAAAACAACTTCTGGACATAAGCACATCCGTGTAATTCCCAGACCCTACGTTTTCCATTTGGTGCCAGTAATTTCCTTCAACAAAACACTTCATACGCTATAGGAAAATAATTTGAAATACTGAAATGACAATAAAGGCCAAATAACCAAATACTACAACAAAGATCCAAATTAGAGCTCCATATGGATGGCCACATTTTAACAAAAGACAATCCCTTGAATTTGCGAAATTCCTTGAGAGGAAGATAATCGGTATGTTGTCCAATGCATTTCGCCTTTGGAATTATTAGAATTCCAAAATTTCAGAAGATCCAGTCCTCATAAATGGTTCCCACAAATAGTTGAGATAAGCCAGCTTCAGCCATTAATGGAGAGGTCCTTTCTTCTTCCGGATGTGATCTACCCCACGATGGGCGAGGGAAAGTGAGATGCAATGGTGGGACATACAAAATCAGTTACTTTCCTTCTTTCGACTTGCTTTGGTTTACGGGATTTCCTTCTTGTCCCTTAGCGGTTATGAAAAAATCACAGTCAAAAGTGTTCTTATTACGCATTGGAAGCTCAGCGGTTCCAAGATTCCAAATTCCGGTCAAGACCCTTTCTCCCGTTTCATACCTGCCGGGGATCATTTCGCCCGTGATGGCGGCCGGTGACAAATCCGGCTTTGATGGGTTTTACCCGGTGCCCATCCAGGTATGTATCATGTCGGCAACATGATGGAATTGCGATTGAACCAGTCGATGCATTCTCTCCGTTCGGCATTGGCAATCAATCAATATCGATAAATCTCGGCAAACCCGGTGATCAAGCGGTCATTCATAACAAATCTCAAAATCTGATGCAAGAAATGGCCGGTTGGAGTGTGTATTATCCCAAGGTCTTCTTCCCTACTGGGGCGTTATACCACATGAGAAAATTCATAACGCAGCAAGTAACTTCAGTGAAGGCGGAACTATCTCAATACAGTACCGATCAACCTGCCCATAGAACCATTTGACATGCGGTTTGTGGAGCTCTATGGTTGCTGATGGGTGAAGCTTAGTGAATGAAAATCCAAGTTTGGTGAAACGGCACGGACAAATATTTAAAGACTTTGCGTCCATTATCAGCAAGACTCGCGGTAACAGCTTTCCATTACTTTTAGCGTCTTGATATATAATGCCTTGTTGTGTCCGATCCCTTCGAGGGTCAAATCATCATGGAGGAAAAGTAATTTGGTTGGCAGCAAGCCACCGGTTCCAACAATATTTGAGAATTGTCGACGAGGAATATCTTTAGGCACTTGAGCCTGACATTCAAAGATCTTGAGCAAAACTTCTCTATGTAATTGAGAGGTAAGAACAAGTTCAAAAGCGGCCGAGCATCGTCGCCCGATCCATGATTTTATACTCACTCTCAACATTTGTAAAATCCCGACTTCTCTTTTAGGATTACAAGGGGCTTCTTGGCCGGGGAATTTTCTTTAGCTTTGGTGAACACTTGAATTTCACTGGCTCTCCCAGTCACGGTATAACTCTTACTCCAATGACCTTATTTCTATTAACAAGATTAGGCTCTCATAATTCCATGGCACATCACCCAGATTGTATTGACAGCGTCATTGTGGGAAGTTGAGTGATGAGGTTCCTATCCCGTTCAAAGCATGAAAATCAGAATGAAAGGTAATTCTATAGAAGATCCATCTTACATGATAAATGCTCATCTCTTCAGACAAAGGAGATTTCAATTTTCTCGAAAATGTCATTCATATTCTTAGCCACAAACTCCTTGAGGGACAACATTCTCCTCATTTTGCTCGATTGGCTTCCATTAGCCAAATACTTCACTTTCATCTCGATGTATTTGGGGGTAGGAAACTCACATCGTTGGTGATCATTCCACAGTACCTCCATGCTCTTGAGGGATTTCTTGACATTGGTCCTGTTCCCTTTCTTCAGGAACAATGTCGACACTGGCATCAATCATATCTACGGATCTTGTGTTTCGGCTTCCAAGCAGTTAGCGTTGTATGACTGGACTTCGGAATGAGTACGTAGTGGCTTTGAGGGGATCATAACTAGGAGGTGGACCTACAGGATGATAGACTTTGGGAGGGGCCCATTTCCAATCTTTCCAGTCTTTTGCTTTGCCTGAGTACAATTGATCAATTGGCGACCCAAATTAGTGAAAGTTGAGAAAATGGCCTTTGAGTAGGAATCCATTTGCGAACGAGAATTTTGGATGGGGTTGTTGTTTTGTGGGGCTGGTTTTGGATTATATAGGTTTGGCGGGATAGTTTTATAGATGGGTTGAGAATTTGAGATCTTGGTGTGGTATTTAGATGGATTGGTGAGGGAGTGGAGGGTTTGGGCAATGTCGCAGATGTGACGAGGGGTAAGGGTTGCAGGATAGTGTGGGTAAGGGGTTGAATAGAGAAAAGTGTTGAGTTTTGGTCTAAAGATGGGAGGCCTTGATCCCACATCTGAATGCGGTTCTCCTTCTTTTTCTAACTATAGTTGGGGTTTCCCATCCAACATTGTTGTTCAAATTACACCAAAACTTCCAATTGCTTCATCTGACACCATTAACATGATCCAATCTTTCTGTCTGACAATTCATCCATATTCTTAACTTAATAATTGCGTGAATGAACTCCGGTCATAAGAAAAATTTCTTCAAAATAAGGTGGATCATTGTGCTTATGATAAAGCTGAGGCGATCTCCTCTTGGTCACTAGGAAGGCTTCGCCTTAGCGACTGGTACCCATTTTCTGCGCAGCACGCATATGTTTTGTGATCTTAAGGTCTCCTCTTGGTTCTTCCAGCGTCGTCCGCGTTGGTGCCAACTCACGTTGAATTCTCTTGCTTCACAGCGGTTGACAAATCCAAGTCAGGTCTTGATCTCTTGGGGTTTCAAATTGAATACCAATCTCTAGGGCATCTCATCAAACTTAGAAATAGCGCATGATGAATTTCATCATCCGGGTTTTGCCAAGTTTGTTAGCGAACATCTTGAGTGCGTCTTTGGATTCCCTTCATATACTTGCGCTGAATTGGGAACCTTAAAACCAATATTGAACATGCGGAAAAACCCGAGCTTCGTACGTAGTCAATCCGCCATGTCTATTCAATCATAGCTCTTGCTTCCGTAAACTCATCAATGGTCTAATCTTTTCATAAATCATTGTTAGTTGGTGCAACATGTTCATCCATATCTGGTTTTCCTTGAGAGCGGTGTCCTTTACACAAAGGCTGTTAGTAGGGTGGTGAGGTCCCAAGGGTTAGGAGAATGTTCAAAATTGATTTGTGGTTGGAGTTTGAGTGATCTGGTTGTGGGTTTGTGAGAATATAGTTTGAATGTAGATGGGAAAGGTGGGGATTGAATGAGACAAAAGCACTTCGAGAGTTGTTGGGGTTTGTAGAATGAAGTAGGAGTGGATATGGGGTGCATGAGATGGCTGATTTTCTCTACTTGCTCGGTGGGTTGTTGTTGGTAGAATGATGGTCATTTGGGATACGCCACCACACTATTTGCTACAGTTGATCAATCACCATGCTGCGTTCTCACACTCAATTCATTAGAAGCACTTGATACCTGCAGTTGGCTCAAATCTTTAAACCAAATCGGTGGCGCCACTAAGCCAGTCTCTCCAGAAATTTCTGGCTGTGAGACTCATGTTGCTTTACTTTGTCTTAGAGCTACACTTGAGATCTAGTGGCGATGGGGCTTCTTTGGGAAGCTATATTTAAAGTACACGTGAGTTTAGAAAGAGAGCGTTTGGCGGTGAATTCATTCCCAATTAAAACTGCGAGACTTGATTCAAAGAAAAAGGAAAAAGAACAAAGTTAGTAAATACTAATATAATTGGATGCATGTCCATAGGGGAGCCTTTTACTGCCAGGGTTGGCTAACATGATGCAACACCTTCAAGGTGAGACACATTTTATCAAACGCTTTGGTGGCGAATTTGTAGAAAGTTGAAGAACAATTACATTGGCAAACTTCCATAATTTCATATCATCACTATTTCATCATTTCGAAGGCGGTTTTGTGCAATGTCATTGAACTTCTTCAACTATCTATCACAGCATCTTTGGACTCTCTAGAATAGGATTCTTCGTGCGCTCAACTTGATCGCCTATACAATTCAGCCACGTTTCACTCTTTAACTCTTTATTCTTTCCTTGCGTCTCTTTATACGCTCCCCCATTCTTCTTTGCGATCCTTGCTTGCTTTCCACAGTTGTCTTAATTGAACATTTTCTGCTTTATGCTTTTGCTTCAATGATGCATGTCAACCTCTTGACTTCCAGGATTGGCCAATTGTGAGTGGGTTTTGCATTAGAATCCACGAGCCCTTCTCCTATTATTGAGGGGTGACTAAAAACCATGCTTAAAAGCTGCTGAGGAATATAAACAATATCACCTCGTCATTAGACAATGTTTCCCCAAGCATGGGTAGTCGGCACCCTCAATTGGATTTCAATGGGAATGATTCCACATGGCCGATAGTGAATTTTTGTCAAATCCAGGCATTGGTGGTGATCCTTGAACCTGCATGCTAGCGAGAAACCTTTTTTGGGTGTAACACATGATACCTTGGGTTCCCAACAATGGTATGAAATCTAAGCGAAAAATTACGAAGAAGGCGGGGATTAAAGCGATTCTGTCCAATCTAATACCCATATAATATTACGATGGTGTATCAAAATCAACCATTCCAAAGCATTTCTCGGCAAAGCTATTCTTGTCAACTCTTTTTGTGGTGAGTAGCGATCCAATTATATCAATTGGCGGTTACCATCAGGGAATAAGTAATCATCTCTTAAAATGTTCCATCCCCACATATGCAGAATCCAGTCAAGTTGACCCATGTGAAATTTGCCCGTTTACACAATTGGTACAAGCAATGTATATATCGTTCATTATTTATTTGGCCTATGGGCAACGTTAGCTTTTTTCCAATCCCACAAAATAAATCATGCACAATTTTGATAATTTTGAAACCAATTTTCTTATCCCTTCTTGGAAAGCCGGGTAGATTCCACGCCATGACAAGTCCATATACCCACGACCTCTTTGTGACTCCCAAATATCCTTGGATGTAAATGAAAAGTCATTGAAATGCTTGTCAAATCCTTCCTTTACCAAATCTATCAAGCAGAATTTTGTATCTATCTACGGTCCGATCCTTGCGGCCAGTTCTTTCAACCCAGGTAAAATGGCAGTTCAGTTTCCGAAGCAATGGGATAAATCACATTTGTTATATCATTCTCTCCAGATTAAGAGGCCATTACCTCTTGACATACTGTATCGTCATCTCTAGCTATTCGAATGTCTTTGGAACAACTAGGGCGGTCCACAGGTTGAATTAAAGCTTCACTAAATACCATCCCGACTCTATATCTTTGAAATTCCCATTCGATTCCAGATGTGCTATACGGTTGATTTGAGTGGATGAGAGAAAAACCCGACCATTGTTGAACTTCCGTTGGGCTGTAGCTTAATTGCTTGATCGTTTGAGTCATCCATAAACATATCAATTGATCAAATACCTTACCTAGAACCTCTCTCAGTTTTACTAAAATTTAAACATGAAGTCCCATAGAGGTTGTTACGTGCCGAGGGAAGAATGAGGTTGGTATATCTCTAAAATGGGATTCTAAGTGGCATTCCCTCTAAGGCTAATGCATGATGCAATTTATTAAAACAAATAAAGATGCAAAATATAATTAAACACTGACCTAAAGGACCCCGTTTGAATGCAGGTAAGCCTAAAATGATATACAATATATACAAGTTTAATGTAACATATTGAAATTTAAGCGTGCAATGATAACCTATCTAAAGCTGGTGGTTTCTTCTAAAGAGTGCCTATGGAGACCTTGTGATTTTAAAGTTGGTGAATACATATATGGGAGAAGGAAAGGGTTGGATCAATTGAACAAGAACACATAACACGTAACATCTTGGAGCAGTAAAATATAAAATGCTTAAAATAAAGCGAAGAAAGCGGGGGTAAAATCCACCTCTGGGTGCCTAGTGAACCTAATAGGGGTGGGTAGGCTCTTTTATAAACCAAATTCTAACATGGATGCATGAGGGTTTTGGCTGACTAATGCCTCTAGACTTCGATAGGTTTGGTCCCAGCCTTGGACAAAGGCAAAGGTCATCAATCCCATGCCAGTGCGATTGGATGGTGATCCCAGGACTTGCGCTACGTGCCACGTGGATTACCCGCGACCACATGTCCAAGTGGATCAATCCCTAATCCTAATAGGGAAAATTAAGTGACAAGCCCTTTAAGTAAAAAAAAATAGGTCAAAAGCAATGCATGCCGCGTTATAGTGATTCCGAGAGGAGAAATTCGAATACAAACATTCTCGAGGCTCTAGGGTAGATGCACACCCATTAATGGCAAAGCGGTACAAGTAAACATCAATACAAATAAATAAACAAATATTTCATTCATCATCAATAGTGATGTGTAAGGGGAGCAATTCATGAAAAAGTCCTAAAAAAGCAAAGAAAAGAAAAGGAATGCAACCTAAAACATCAAATGTGATATATATACGAAAGTTAGAAAAGCGAAACCAATCAAAACTAAATGAAGTGCTGGGACCCTCTTAGAAAAAAATCCCGGTGATTAGGTCAACAAGTATGTATTTTGAAGGGGAAGGAAGCTTCGATCTTGAGTTTTTGGATTTTTTTAGTTAGAAAGATTTTTTTGATAAAAAAATGATTTTTTGATTTTTTTTTTTTTTTTTGAAAAAGAAATGGGTCATGGGACTACCACAAAAAATCACGACGATTTGGACCCAAAATAAAGTTTAGGAAAGGGGTTTTTAGAAATTTTGGAGTGCTTGGCAGGTATGGAGTTTGGGTGTACCAAGTCACCAAAAAAATTTCAGGGCCATGAAATAAACAGAAAACCCTTTTCCCAGGCAATCGGTCTTTGAAAACTAGAAGAAAGGTTCGAGGGGTCCTGCAGGTTAGCGGAAAGGGGAGGCAGTTGGAGTGTTATAGATTCACAGGCACCCTTCTAACCTAATAAAAACTAGTTAGATTTGGTTAAAGTTCTAATTCTAATTTTAAAATTTATCACATTTGGATGTTGTCTATATGGATGCAAACTTAAACCCTAATATTGGATGAGAGAGCAGAAATGTCTGTGAGATTTGGTGGGAGATGATCACGATGGATTGTGTCATCAAATTTGATCTTTCAAGGAGGTCAGAAAATGCAAATGATGGAACTTCGAAAA